>CAIGRS010203936.1:0-16927 GCA_903798395.1 Fraxinus floribunda | reverse complement strand
TTGTTTGTTTAGGTGTCAATTTAATGGCCGTGGCATTAATTTATTTGTAAATTGTTGAAAATTAGTTTTGAAAGATTGACATTTGGTTAAGTGATAAAACCAAAACTTGAAAAAGTAACTTTCGTGTTAATTTTAGCTAAATATTTGGACTTGATCCGATGGTCAAATTACAAAAATAAATAGACCAACTTGTTCTACTCGTTGAGTATATCGTCGTAGTATATTTGAAATCTCAAAATCAATTCCGGATGAATGAGAATTGCGGTCCAAAGTTGGAAAGAAAATAGAGGGAAGTTGTCTGAAAAATTAACTAAGGCTATTGTTAGCTTATGGTTAAACTGTCGCTCAAGCGACATGCCAGTGATAGGTTAGGGAAAAGTCACTGTTTTTATCGCTCAAGCGAGGCGATGGCGACGGCTAGCGACAGTGAATCGTGTGACATTTGGCAATAGTTGCTAAGCTTAGGGCGCGACATTTCATTCACAACCATTCATCCTCTATATATAGGACCTCTTGGACATCCCTTCCGCATCATATACCATATTTGCATTGAGCATTGCATAAAATCTCTTGCAAATCTCTTTCAAAATACTCCAAAATCATTTGAATTAATCTATATAGTTATTACATGCTTGATTTTAGATTAATTTTTTGAAAAAATTTTAAAAATCAATTCACCCCCCCTTTTGGTAAGCTATTATTGGTTATCAATTGATATCAGAGCAAGGTGCTCATTTTTAAATTAAGATTGTACAATCTCGAGCAATAACTAACAACAACAATCTTCAAAATCTCGAGAGGCTTTCCACAAATCGACCTCACTTCTGTTGACCTATGGTTGATCTCGTATTTTGATTATAACAAACAAATTATTTTTATTTTTAACAATTAAATTTAAGTCTTTATAGCCATTGTGGCAAAATTGATCGATTGAAGACAATAAGATTGCTATCAAAAGGCTCACAGCTTACGATCAAAGTAAATCGAGATGGAAGCCGAGCAATCACGTCAAACCAATCAAAGCATCCATGACGAATGAAAATATTAAACTTAGATGCTTTGAATCCGTATTTAAAAGTGAAGTGTTTTAATTCTTAGTAATGAATCACTACAAGCTCGTAAGATAGTTTTTTTATGTACGAGATAAACGTTTTACAAAAACGCTCGCATAAAAATTATTTTCAATGTGACAAAAAAATCTTCACTTGATTTTTAAATCATTTACCAATGACACTTATTTTGAAAAAATAAGCGAATATGTACCTCAAAAATTTACACTTGCAAAAATAATCAAGAAAAGAGAAAGCAGGAAATTTTTCTGTTCAGGCGGACGTCCGGTGAAGCCGGCGGACTTTCAGTGACCGTTCTGATTTCTAATGCACAACAACTAGTTTTAGTCATCCGGTTCAGTAGCGGATGTCCGATTGGCCAGATTTTTTTGAGTTTTGACTGCTATAAATAATACATCACTTTACATTCAATAAGACAACAAAAAAGAGCATTCAAGTGAGATTATTTTGAGAAAAATTGTATTGAATTCTCATATCATTTATTATTATCAAATCATTTTAGCTTTGAAAAACTTTTCATCAAATTAACTTTTAAAAATTATTCTATACATCAAAGTTTTTCATACCTAACACTTGAGTTTCATTCATTGTTATCTTTTAAAGTGTTAGCATATTTCTCTCTTGGTATTTAATTGTGATTGTATCATTTATTAAGAGAGAAATCTCATTTGTAAAATCAACTTTCTTTAAAAATTGTGGGTCGTGTTGAAGTCCCGTAAAGCTCAACGTTGTATAAAGACCGATACTCCTTGTTTGTAAGGTACCGAAAGCTTTGTAAAGGGTTAGATTGTACCACAAGTCAATCAATATAGTGAAATTGGCCTTACTCGTGTCAGAGAGTTTGGTAACGGAAGACGCTGATCATTGCCTTAGATCAAACATCCATAATTATATTGTTTGCACTATCTTTCCCTCTTTACTTATTACTTTCGTATTCGTGCTTATTATTTGAATTAATCTATATAGTTATTAGGTACTTGATTATAGATTAAATATTCGAAAAAGTTTCAAAAATCAATTCACCCCCTATTGGTTAGTTATTCTTGGGCTATCATCTTCTTTGATGACAAACATTATAATTATTGAAAATCTAGAATGAAGATTTACATTCAATCAATAGATTATAATATTCGAAAAGTCATTGAATATGATCCTTATGTACCTACCAAGATTATTAAAATTGGTGGAAAACTCAATAAATCTATTTAAAAACCAAGAGGGGAATATGATGAAGATGATAAAAAAAATTGTCATGAAGTATTAGAGCCAAAAACTTACTTTATTGTGCCTTAGATAAAAATGAGGCTAATGTATTAACACATGTGACTCTGCATATGATATATAGCATGCTTTAAAGATCACTCATGTTGGTATTGGTAAGGTAAAAGAAACCAAGATTAATTTCTTGGTCAAAGAATTTGAAAATTTCTTCATGAAACAAGATGAACCAATTATTAACATGATTACTCACTTAACTGATATTGTTAATGGCCTCAAGGGCTTTGATCGTAAATTTACTAGCGTTGAGCTTGTAAGCAAAATGCTTAGATCTCTATCAGAAGATTGAAGCTCGTTAAGAATGTTGATAGAGAACACCAAAGATATCAACTATTATCCTTTGGAGGAACTCTATGGAACTTTGATGACATACGAGCTCAACAACGCCGAAACCAAGGAGAAGACGAGAAAAAGTAAAGAAGAATCAAAAGAGTCCCTAGGCTTCAAATTGCTGTCAAATTGCTCTCAAATCGACATGAAAAGGGAACTACAAGTGAACACATGAGTGATGAAGAGCTTGATAATATTGTGCTTCTTGTCAAAAAATGGAGGGGTTTTTGAAACAAATGAAAATTCCAGAAGAAAGAGGAAAAGAGTGGAGAAAAAAGCAAGAAAATCATTTATTATGATTGTGACAAACTCGATCACAAAAAATCGAGTGTCCAACAAAAAGAAAAATTTCAAGAAGAGATCACGACGAAAATGAAAGTCATGGTAATCGATGATGAGGTAAATTCTATTAAAAAAATTTCATGTGATGATTTATCTTCCTCCTATGACGAAATTTTGGAAGAATTTCAAAAACTCGCTCTTAGTCATTAATATATATTATTAAAAAGTGAAATGGGGAAAATTTTAGAAACTATGAACGAAAATGTTGATTATGATTTATTTTATAAAGAAAATTATTCCTTGAAAGAAAAGGTTGAAGATTTAATAAAAATCATTTATAAATTCACTCAAGGTTAATGTTCGGTGATCAAAAATGTGTTTTTGATAAAAGATGTATTGGATATAAACCATTTTTGAAACAAAAATCTCTCAAAAATTTACTTGTCAAAGCCTCAAATACAATTCCCTCAAAAACTATTTGTAACTTTTGCAATAAGGATTGACATATTAACTACAATTGTCTAACAAAAAAGAAGCTACACTTTGAAAGTAAAAACGAGTGGACTCGAGAATCCACTAAAACTAACTGCCAAAGACCCAAGCTTGTGTGGTTCCAAAGATCAAAAGTTGAATTATTATTGTAGATATCGAAGAAGATGACGAGCAAATAGTTCTTGGATAACAGGTGCTCAAAACACATGACTAGAGATAGAACTTTACTATCGAAATTCAAAAAGAAGGATGAATGTCATATCATATTTGGTGACAATGCAAAGGGAAAAAACATCGAAATTGGAAACATTGGTATTCATCTCTCTCCTTTCATTGCTATTGGTAAATAACCTCAAACATAATTTACTTAATATTAGTCAATTATGTGATAAAGGATATCATATTAAATTCGATTATTTCAAATGTCTCATTAAGGATGCTACATCTAAATAAGCATTATTTAAAGGAAGCCGAAGCAAAGATGTTTATATCATAAATATCGATTTTGAAAATGACGAAAAATGTTTAGTGAGTTTGAAAGAAGATACTTGGCTATGGCATAGGAGATTAGGTCATGTTGGCATGGAACTTCTTTAAAAAATCTCCAAAAATTGCTTTGTCAAGGGTTTAAGTACATTCATCAACTACAAAATCACTTCAATTACTCCACATTGATCTTTTTGGATTATCGAGAACCGCTAATTTAGGTGGAAAACACTATACTTTCATTATTGTTGATTATTTCTCTAGATCCACTTGGATTCTTTTCTTCAATCTTAAAGATGAAGCTCTAAAAACCTTCAAATATTTTTGCATAAAGGTTCAAAATGAAAAATGATACTCTTTGATGAGTTTTGCAATGAAAATTGATATAAAATAGCTTCTCGGTTCCTAGAACTCATTAACAAAATTGTGTAGTAGAAAGGAAGAATCGTACATTGAAAGAAATGGCTGACACCATGCTAATGAAAATAGCGTGCCAAAATATTTTTGGGTTGAAGCCGTTAACACCGCTTTCTATATTATTAATAGAGTTTTAATTAGTCGAAAGGAAACCAAAACCCCATATGAATTTTGGAGAAATATAATTCCCTATATTGGTTATTTCAAAGTCTTTGGGTGCAAATACTTTATCTTGAACACAAAAGAAAACTTAGAAAAATTTGATTCAAAATCCGACATTGGAATTTTTCTAGGATATTCATTGACTACTAAAGCTTATAGAATTTTCAACAAAAGAACTCTAGTAGTTGAAGAATTCGTGCATGTAACTTTCGATGAAATTAACTCTCTTGATTGTGAGAGATGTATTGATAATGATGTTGGGTTGGAAATTCCATTCGAAGAAATGACTATTGAAGATCAAAACAAGGAATATCCACGATATGTTCATAAAAAGGGAGTAAATGTTCTACGAAGTGAAGAAGAGCCGACCAAAGTCCAAAGTGATTCATCTCTACCAAAAGAATGGACGTTCGTTCCTTCTCATAGTGAAAAACTAATCATTGGTGATCCCTCCAAAGATATTACTCCTAAAGCCTCTACTAAAAATCATTTAAGTAGTTGTGTTTTCATTTCACAAATTGAACCGAAAAACTTCAAATAGAACGAGTTTGATGAATTTTGAATTCTTGTTATACAAGAAGAACTAAATCAATTTAAACGAAATCAATTGTACGTAACAAGGCTAGATTAGTGGCCCAAGGTTACGATAAAAAGAAGGCATCGATTTTGAAGAAACATTTGCACCGATGGCTAGATTAGAATCCATTTGGTACTAAATGGGTCTTTAGAAATAAACGTGATGAAGATGGAATAATTGTACGTAACAAGGCTCGATTAGTGGCCCAAGGTTACGATAAAAATAAGGCATCGATTTTGAAGAAACATTTGCACCGATGGCTAGATTAGAATTCATTTGCATAATTCTTGCATTTGTTTGTTATAAAAGACCCACTCTTTATCAAATGGATATCAAAAGTATTTTTCTTAACGGTTTTATTCAATAAGAAGTGTTTGTTGAACAACCATCTGGTTTTAAAAATCACAAACACCCGGACTATGTTTTCAAACTTCGAAAAACTCTTTATGATCTAAAACAAGCTCCTAAGATTTGCTACGAATGATTGAGCAAATTTCTAATTTCAAATGGTCTTTCAATTGGAAAAACGAATACTACTTTTTTTGTTAAAACTCAGAAGAACGATACGATCACTGTTCAAATTTATGTTGATAATATCATATTTGGTGCAACTAACACATATCTTTGTGAAGGGTTTTCTAAATGCACGAGCATGGAACTTGAAATGAGTATGATGGGAGAGCTTAAACTACTCATCGGTCTCCAAATTAAGCAAACTTGTGATGAAATTTTCATCAGTCAAAGTATATATTGGACACGTTCAAGAGGTTCGACATGGATGATTTGAAGTCAATGAATACTCCTATGAGCACATCCATAAAATTGGACAAGGATGACCAATGTACTTTCATTGATATAACAAAGTATCGAGGTATGATCGGATCTCTTCTTTACTTAACCGCAAGTAGACCCGATATTATGTTTAGTGTGCGCCTATGTGCTAGATTTTAATCAAATTCTAAAGAATCATATCTTAAGGCCATAAAAAAATCTTTAAATATCTTAATCGCACTAGAACTTTAAGGCTTTGATATTTCAAGGGTACTCACATTGATCTACTTAGCTATTCGGATGCTGATTGGATCGATTGCACCATCGATCGTAAAAGCATTAGACATTCATTTTCTAAACTTTGCACTTGTATTGTGGTTTAGCAAGAAACTAACTTTTGTTGCATTCTCTATCGCCGAAGCCAAAAACTCAAAATAGTGGCTATGAATGTCTATTGCAGTTTGTGAACAATTTGCATTTTCATTTCGATCTCTATTTTCAGCTTGTTGCTAATTCTCATATTCTGGAAATACTGAAATTGGTGAACACATTAATTTGGTTATTAAGAATGATGATATGAATTGATGGGAAAAATGGTGACAAGAATTGATGAAAGAGAGAGAGTTGACTGCTAAGGGTTTTATAGTATGCAATTGAATTACATTAATTACTTTTATAGTGAGATTGTTATTGATTTTAATTTAATTACGTGGGTCCTAATTAATTAACTTTGAATGATTTTAAATATATGGAAACTTAGTTTAATTTATTTAAGATTTAGATGGATTATTAATTGGATTTTTTTTAAATTTTAATCTAAATGTCAACTAAGCATGATGCTTAGCATAAGCTAAGCACGCTACTTAGTAGATCAAAACTCTCTCTCTCTCTCTCTCTCTCTCTTCTCTCTCTCTCTCTCTCTCTCTCAAAAGTATTATGAAATCTATTAACGCAAAGAAGTGGGCATTTTTTTTTCAAAAGGGTATTCTAGAAATTTGGAATTGGCCATTTTTATAAAAAGTAATTATATTCACACTATAGTTTTTGAGCTAATTATATTCACGACACAATTTTAATTATGTGCATCACACTTTAATTGCAATAAAGGTCCCTAATATTTGGTTATATTTGTCACTGTTTTATCTTTAACCTTAAATTGATTAGCACTTATCTTTGGTGGTGATTTCTATTCAAATGTTCTACTTGTGTCATTGAAATAAAGAACAAATATTTTGTCAAACATTTATATTTGTTGTTTATTTTGTTTATTTAAAATACGAGTAGTAAATTTTTTTAAAAACATCACAACCTCAATTGAGGACGCTCCTACAAAATAATTATAAATTTTAATTTTAATTAATATAACGACTTAGATCTATTTAAATTTTTTATTATGGTGTGTTGGGACATCAGTGTAGAGATTTTAAAAGGTTTTAATAAAATTAGACAATTTATTTAAATTAATGCTTATGATTATTTGTCAAATTCATTGATAGGAACTGTCCCATAAATACTAAGTAATGTCATGGGCAATTTGGAATTTCATCAAGTATAGCGAGAAAATAAAGTTTACATGGGCTTCTAATGTTTCCTTAAAAACTCACAGCATTGGAATTAGGGTGGAAACAAAGTTTAAAAAATAATTACCATAAAGTCCCCATGAATACACGAAATTGCACTCTTAAAATTAATTAGGATATGCCGATATGATGTACAGTAATATTATTCATGTAGAGCGATGATTATTATCACTGATCTATTTGATGGTGAGGTTTTGCAAGCTTTGACCTATTTACAATCCACTAAAAGGTTGCAATTTTTCCATTGAAAGATTCTCGTCATGCTTGAAAAGGTATAGCTTACAGAGGAACGAACGCTACAAAAAATGCAATTTTTTTGTAACAATCCGAGCCTTTGTATCCAAACTATTATATAATACGCAATGTCCATTTTGGAAGTCTCCCACATCTCACCTTTCATGGATTTCTTTTGCATCCTCATTATGATTCGAACTAAAGACTTATATCTTATGAGAGATTTAAGTTGTTCAATTGATACCAAGATTCAACTTAAGTCTCTCATAAATTAGATGTCTTGAAATCTTAGAGACAAGAAAGAAATTCGTTAAGGGCAAGATGCATTCATAAGGCTTTCCTAAAGATGACATTATATAATATAACGAATTGGGTACAAAGGTTAGGGTCGTTACATTTATAGCACAAAAATCTATCTGGGCTTCGGCTATGAAATCTAAATATTGTAGAAATGGAAAGTCTTGTTAGATTCCGATTAAAGCTAATGACTCTACAACTTGGAAAAGAATGTTATCTGTTAGGCAGGAGACTGGAGCACATGTTTTATGGGGGTTAGGACAAAGGGATATATCCTTTTGGTTCGACAATTGGTTGAATAAAAATGACACTTCATAACCTAGTAAATGGGGCATGCATGGTTAGTAGTCGATGAGGTAATTCAAAGAAGATTAAGGATAAATTTGGCATCAAAATGCCATTGTTGTGATGACATTGAAAATGTAGACCACGTGCTACTTAGTGGATCACTGCTAAGACGGTCGGGAGTCGCTTTCAATCTAAATATAGAACTGAATCGCCAACATGCAGCTGGCATTTCAATATTGGAGATTTTAAAGTGAGCAATGCAATCAGAAAAATGACAAGGCCGTGTTTGATAGCCTAAAAAATGGGTGGAAAAAGAAAATAATTTCAACTTTAACTAATTAAGGGTAGAGATGGCAAAAAAGCTCGTCGGCTCGGACAGCTCGGGCTCAGCTCGGAAAAAGCTCGAGTCGGGCCCGGCTCGATTACAATAAATATAGTTATCATTATACTTTATGAAATCGTTATGTTGTCTTTGTGAAAATAATGAATGTGTGTGTGTGTGTGTGTGTGTGTGTTAACAATTTAATTAGAGTTAATTAAGTTCACATATAAGTATACGATTGATTGATCTCGAGAGAGGCTATTGATTATAATTGAATCATTGATTTTCACCCTATGCAAAAATTGACTATCAACATACAATTGAGGATTAAAGTAGGTTAAAAATTGTTAACTCACAATCCTAGTGCCTCTTGTGATTTGGTTAATTCCAAGAATTTGTTTGTTTATTTTTAATTACTTACTTTAGTAGATATAGTTAAAACTAAAATCAATAATTAATTTTGTATTTTTCTTGATTAAGACTAGATTTTTTTTTTATTTTTTTTTAGAGATTAAGACTAGTTTTTTTAAAGTAAAATATGTAGATAGTCCGTTCTAATACAATCAAGCTATGGGTGCAAAGAATTTTTTTACCGAAAATTGACGGATTAGACACAACATGTGGGTCCCATTGTTTTTAACAATATATATTTCATGTGGCCCTGCCTCCTTATGTGAGAGAAATTTAAAATTCTGGAAGAAATCTGTCAATTTCTTCATTTTTTGTTCTAATAAGTTTAACATTCTACTCATTATATTACTTGTTACAATTCATCTACATATATGAGGTAAAATCTCAATGGTGTGCTTTGAAATCAGAGACATTTTTGTGTACTTTTATACTTGTGATTTTTTTTTCTTATTTTAAAAATATGAAGGCTAAATAAATCCTTTTTACCTAATGGACTAGTGGATGAAAACTGTCATTAAGAATCAGATGTGCTAATTAATGAAAAACTAGTCATAAGAACGACAAACAAAAAAATCGGAACATAAGTATGATAATGAACAAATGTTGAAAATCTATGATGCAATTAAAATACGATATAACAATAACAAAAATTGGTGGCAACATAACCACCATTTGTCTACTTGTAATTTCTTTACGAGTTATTATACAGGGCAACATTTGCCTTTCCACATTTGAATTAACTGTACCAAGAGAAGATATTATCTACAACAACAAAAGAAATTATATACACATTTGGTATCTAATACTGAATCGAACTAGATTGTAGAATCAAATTTTACTATTTTTTCTTCTGTAAGATAACCATGTATTATCCAATACTCCTTGTCAAACATGGCATTAAGATAACTCCCACTGCACATTAGAGGAAGTAACTCATAATAACAATTTAAAAAAAAAAATATCTGAAGTGGGATTTTTAAAAATTGCACATGTAACATGTCCGTATGAATGTATCTATTTATGCTCTCCACTCTGTTGTCCATCTTCATTGGCTAGAACTAGATGATCACCATCTCTTATTACAGCCAAATCCTCAATTAAAGCACCATCTTCGGTTAAAATTTTGGTGGGATGGAAACGGAATTTCTGATATCCCAAATCCAAAAGTTCTTGAAGGGAACCTGGCAAAAGCACCAGATATTTAGCACAATCACCCCTTTCGGGACAACCGAGGACCACTCGGGAACGGTCCTGCGGAGTAGCATGGCTGAGAGGAGACTGGAAAACTCCCCTTCCTCCTGCAAAATATCGTCAAATATAATTCAAAACCCTGACATGTTACATGGTTGGACAATATAATGAATAAGATTTTAGCTTGTTTTTCTTCTTCAATATTGCCCAATGCACGTCATGTACTTTAAGACTTTTCCGTGTTCAGGGCTAACAAATGTCACTCAGCGTGTGTTAATCCTACTTATTGTTAAGATTTTTAGATTTTACAGCGTCATACCCACCCATAGTCTACAAATTTTAGTTATCTAACACCAATTTTAGTCTTTGAATTACTGTTACAACCTATTTTTCTTCAGACAGTTGGCAGTTATATGTACAGCATGTAATATTACGCTGATTCTTTGGTTTTGTTAGATAATATTTGCTTTAGAATTGACAAATTTCTCAGTCAAATAAGTTCCAAGTCACGAGAAACCATTGGATGTGAAGCAATAGGTACCTTCATTTGGTTTCTTGGCAGCAGATATAATCCCGAAGAGAGAATTTTGAAAATTGCTCGTCCTTCGTTTTAAGGGAGCATTTTGTAGCATATATTCTGGGTTCAAAGGAGGCAATGTAGGCTCACTGGAGTACTTCTTAAGGTAGGGTGCATCCTGCACATCGGGCATAACATTCTTGCTTTTGTGGTCAGTCTTCTTCTTGTTCGATTCTTGCTTGGTTTGAAATAAGGCTTTGATATCCTTGTGGCCCCGATAATCGGCTAAAGCTCTAGGTGTCCAACCATGCACATCTGGTTTGTCAATGTCGGCTCCTTGTTCCATCAGAAACTTGATGATTTCAATGTTTTCTTCACATATAGCTGTATGAAGTGCCGTTGTTCCCATACTGTCGAGCAATGTAATATCCCCTCCATATTTGATAATCTCCTTGAGAAAGTCTATGTTGCATTGCTCGACTGCGAAGCAGGCAAACTGACCCACATCACCGGAAGATAATGTTGCCCCATTATCTGTCAGTAGATTTATCACGGATTCATGCTTTCCCAATATTGCGTCCCATAGTGGAACATTTCCTTCGGAATCTGTATAGAAGTATGTCGATCTCATAAGAGAGCTTTAAATAAAGTAGTTACTTTTAAAACTTTTCAACTTCAAACATGTTAGCATTACTTATTTTTTTCCTAACTGAAAAAGGTACCTTTGTGAAATCAAGTCTTACCTTACTGTCAAAAATAAGTAACTTAATATTTTCAACTCTGACTAATAAAAAGATTGTTTATTTCAAACTTACCCATGTACTTATACGTAACCTTTTAAACTTAGCCAAACCTATTGAGCATATCAAATTGAAATGCAACGATTAGTGCTGCTATGTACTTCGGGCATTCCAGTCTAGGAAACGAAAATAAAAAAACTTGGGAAAAGATTAAACTGCATGAAATTTATTAGGTCTCATAGAAAACAAAATGATGAAAACAAATGGCGCAGAGATTTTCTCTGTTGAATCAGACAAAGATAAGTACCTTTTCTGTTAGGATCCGCTCCATAATCTAGAAGTAGAAGAACACATTCTAGCCTTCCTTTTGATGCTGCTAGATGCTGGATCATATAACAAGAAGCTACTATTACACCTCTGGTTTATACATAATAACTTCGAATTATGAAGATACGTATTGCAAGAAAAAATATAAAGAACCATACCAAAGCTGTGCGTCCATTGCTGTCCAATTCATTTGGATCCAAACTTCGTCTCAGCAAATTGTGCATCAACAGGTCATCTCCTCTTTCAGCTGCAAAACACAAGCTGAGAGGCACGTCCATTCTTCCCTGTGCCAGCATGTGCTCAGTGTCTGCCAAAATTGTTTGCATCACGGGATCTTTGTGCTCTTTCAAATGCTGCATAAGAATTATGAGATGTTACGTATCAAGGGTGCATTCTTGATTCTCCATCTTAAAAGTCACATTAATCTTTGGGAGAAAGTAACAGAAAACTCTGTGATGGTATTACAAATTAAGTTCAAGGCCAGTGGCAATTTATTTTACCTGAAGAAGATTGTTCATGATCAGTGTCCCACCCCCAACATTTGCCTGAACAATATTCAAAAATGTAGTACGATTCAACCGCAGCAGCTGACTTAATCGTTTCGTACGAACAGTAAAAAGTTGTGGCCTGTAGCAAAGAACGCCCACTTCACCACAAACATCCCCAGTCTTTAGCTCCCCAACAACCTATATATGGCTCATTGTAAAACATTGCTTTAGACCAATTTTATCTTTTCCTCTTGGATTGAAAAAAAAAAAATCTTAAGGAAGAATGCACTTATAGTATCCTTCTTGGGGGATGGAATTACTATCAGTTACCTGTTCTATTCCATTTCTGTAAGAAATAAGATCCTGTCATCAAGAACTTAGTATCAGAAGGTTGAAATATTACATTAAGGAAAAAAGGATATTTTAAGGATTGGAAATCTGATCAAGGGACTGACTTGTTCATGAACATGTGATGATCATTTTATTTCAGCAATATGATATACGACACACGAATCATCAATTGATACCACAGCTAATCATTGGCACATAGTGTCATTTCTTATTTTATTAATTTTAGTATAAGACATTTATATTAACATCTCATTTCAGATAATGCTATGAAATGAAAAAGATTGATTAAAAAAATTCATGCAGCCAAGTTTTTTGTGCAATGACTGATGAAGAATTGACAATTTCAGGAGAAGCAGTTCTGTCATGCTCATGAAACTGTAAATGAACAAATGAACTAAGAAGATTTATTTTCTAAAAACAACTTACTTAAAGTCCTAATGCTTTTCCCTATCCGTGGAGCACAGAAAAGAATATCCGGGATATCATATTACAGTTACAAGAGAAGAATACTTCTAGTTATTTCAAATTTAACCGTACACTTCAAATTGAACATCAACTTCCTAGATTCAATTTGATGATAGCGACTATAAATCGGTGATTATATTCTTTGTATTTCTTTTTTGTGAAAATGTGCTCTTTTTCCTCCGAAAGGTTAGGGAAGAAGACGGGGATGACTTACTTACCATTGCACCAGTAACCAGAATATACAAATCCGAAGGTGCTTCATTTTGCAAAATTACATCTTCCCTTGGGGGAAAATACTCGGGCTTCATCTCCGAGACCTACAATTATTAATCTTTGAGAACTGAGAGCACAGAAGTCAAATTTACAACAGAATTGTTTGGTACTTGTGCATGGATCATATGGATAACAAGCTTGTCAGGATGCTAAACAGAAAATGTGCGCCTGGAAATCAAGTTTCTCATTACTTGAATGGGCAGTATTTCCATTTGGACAAAATGAGAAACGAAACAAATAGACTAGTATGTACTTCATAAGACGGTAACCAAGTGAAAAGAAGGTGATCCACAAATCAAATAGTCAAGGAAGTAAAGAATTAAAAAAAAAAAAATCATTACCAGCTGAAAAAGTAGGTCATTTGATAACCCGTGGAACAAGTAGACCTTATCGACAAGGGAATAGAACAGAAAATGTGATATACTTGATCGAGTGGCCTTTGGAAGCGCATCAAGTGTTTCTTGCTGCTGCAGCCCTTCCGAGCCTGTTCTGTACCTTAGGCACAAGTGTGCTAGCATCTGATCTAGCAGTCGAGGAGGCAGCTGGTTCCTTTTAGCAAAGCTCGAGGCTGCTTGAATGCTCTCTCTCTGTAGGACAATTCAACACACACAGAATACAGAAGTTATGTTGCTTAAGAGAAGGGAGATGCAAACTTAAGCTAAAAAATTGCAGAAATAATTGTAATGATGATTTCTCATGAAGAAACACTTTAACCAGTAGGTGTAATTGAACAAATCATTAATGAATGCTGAATTAGATAGTATCGACCCTGGTTAAAGAAGAAAAAGAGGTTCCTCTTATCTACTGTGAGCCAAATATTCCTATATATATTGCTGTAGCGACTCAGCTCCAAAAGCTTGGCTGGAAACTAAATTTAAAAATCCATACAAAACATGTAAAGAAATGTTGCGAAGACTTGAAAAAACACTTAGAATGTACTTACAAATTTCCTAGTTCTGCTGGTTCCATGAACAACCAAATTGGTCATGTTTCCAATGATATAGGATGTCAGCCCAAGGTTGAAGAGCATGTAGAAGATGCCGAATAACATTTCCTTTGTGTTTACTGGATGTAAATCACCATAGCCAGTAGTTGTGAGAGTGGTAATGGACCAGTACATAGCTGTCACATATACAGTCCATATACTTGCTTGATGAAAATCTTCATTCGAAAGAGCAATCCATGTTTGTTTTGGGTCTGGATACCTGTTAGCAATCAGATAAATGATGCAAGCAGCACAGTGAGCAGCAAAGAGAGTAACCTACAAAAGCAGAGAAGCTCGATCAGAGAAAGAATGATTTCTTAACTTCCATGAAGTAACCACCGATTTCTTAAGCTACTTACACATATAAGCTTTGCCACTCGAACCCAAAAGTAATTATAGTTTTTGTCTTTCTCCAACCTGCAGTGATAGACATACCATGAAAATTTTGAAAAGTTAATGAAATCCATTGCTTTAGACAAGGTACACATGTATACTTGGAAATCAACCATTTTTAATGCAACTCTAAATGATGAAAAGGTAAGCTAATCTGCACAAAACTCTATATGCCTTCTCTAATGATTTAACACAAGTTAAATACAAATTCTTACGATATAGTTGTGTTCGAAAATTTTGTAACCATACAACAGTTAGCAAATTTTACAAGACATGCAGAGAAGAGAAGGCAGACAAATACCATACTTTTGAAACATAGCACTGACTCTTCGGAGACGCCAGAGACGAAGCATATTGAAGTAGCCATATGATTCAAGAGAACGGGGCAGAAATTTCCGAGCAAGTTCAGAAGGAATTGTCGAGATGACATCAAATAACAACCAGGTTTTTGCATACCTCAAAGCAATCCAGCTTGGATTGTCAATGAGAAGATAAGTTGCTTTGTCGAGGTAAGCAACAAAAAACGTCAGGACAATGTCAATTGCGAAAAATCCATTTACAATGTTGTCTATAATGGAGAGAGGCCCCTTAGGATGATCTAGGAAACCGAATTCAAAAGGAGACACCCATGCCGTGTAGAAGACCATTGTTATCAGGAATTTTTCCCAAAATCTGCAGTAAAATTTGATTATAAAAAAGTCAGTAATCCCAAAAGGGACAAAGGAAGGAGAAAATAGTTCCGATGCATTAGGCCACATCTATGTTCCAAAATGCTCAAGAAACGCATCAGATCAGTGTCTTTTATTCACTTATTTCCGTAGTGGCATCATTCTTAAACATTAATGAAAAATGTGAGACAGAAAATCCGAGACAAGAAGCTCAAACGGCCAGAAAGTAGAGCAAAATCATTGCTGCAAATTAGTATCTTCTTCACAGCGATAATAATTATTAATACTACAACAAATTGATTGGATTAAGAAAGTTGCACAAACGAAAACAATTCAAGCTCAAAAACAAGGAAAAGAACAAGAAATGGGGTGGAAAGAAAAAAGGAATCCGTATTCCTCGTATAAGTTTTACATAAAATGCAATGAAGGCGTCGATATTAAATCCCAGAAAAATTATACAAGAATACAAAATTAGCAATATATTTTACACACATGCAGAAATTATGCATATTCAATCTACCAAGGTAAAATGATTATTAACCATTACACACAAAAAAAGACCCAAAAAGAGAAAAAATGAAAAACAAAATGGCATAAAAGCGCACACACATCCACATGCTGTGTGATACCTGTAATGGGGTTTAAAGGGAGAGATAATGAAAGGGCGAAGCTTGATTCTGCGGTTACTGTGGGCTCCAAGAGAAGGGAGGATGCCAGTGGAGATACTGTGGGAGCTTCTATCATCATCTCTTGAGAATCTTTCAATCTCACTCTCTACACTTTGCATTCCACGCATTATGCCATTTTTCTTCTTTCCTCCTCTGCCCATCCTTTTCCTTAACCACCCTTATTTTCCCTCCCCTCCCCTCCCCTCCCTCCTCAGTTTCTCCTTGTTTTTCACCTGTTCTCTTTATGTCCAATCCTGTGTAATGTTCTTAATACGTGTTCAATGGTCTCCCTTCACTCTCTCTCTCTCTCTATTTATTCGATATTTGTGTTCAAGCATTTCATGTTCTTTGTCTAACCATTATCACACCTCGTTTTGAATCTTTTAGACGCCTTTTTGTTTGTCTTTTCCTTTTTGAGTATCTTCATTTTCATGGTAACTAGTAACGTGATTACGTGAATGTGCCAATTTTGAAAGGATTTTTCCATTTGTAAAAGGACCTTGCTACAGGTATAAAATGGGCCGCTCCTCCAATAGAGGGTCGCCACTTGATCATTTTGGACACCATTTTGTACATCTAGAATAAGAGGAAATTACACCAAACCAGGCCTTTAGTTTGTGTTTTTAAAAAGTCAGGTTTTTACTTTATTTTTACATTTTTTAGGTTTTTATCATTTTAAATAATTAATAAATTTATCATTATAATAAATTAAACCCTTAAATCAATTCAAACCCTAAATCCATCCATTTCTCTCCACCCGACGCCTCCATTTCTTTCCTTCCATTTCTCTCCTCCCACCACCTCCGCCCGCCGCCATCGCCTTCCTTTCTCCCTCCCTGCCGGCGTCGCACCCTCCCTCCCCTC
>CAIGRS010203928.1:0-17908 GCA_903798395.1 Fraxinus floribunda | reverse complement strand
GAAGCCTTCCTCTTACTTTTTCTTCTTGGGGTTGTGAACTATTAGACATAAAGATTCACTCGTGTAGAAAAATGCGCTTTCTTTTTAATTTTTTTTCTTTTCTTTTATTATTTTTTTCTTTAAGTAGTAAATTAAGAATATATTACTTAATTAATATATTAAATTATAAGTGAAAATATATTTGCAGACTGACTTCGATTGTGACCCGAGTTCTATTAGGGAGTTCTATTGGGAATTGGTAGTCGAATTGACATGTTGAATAAAACATGTCAGTTGTTGACATGGCAACGGTCAAGCCTACAATTTTTGACAATTCAACATTAAATTGTCAAAAAAAATTGGAGATTTGACCGTTGACACGACAACGCTACGTTAGTGATGAACATGATAATTCTTACTCACCATAAGTAGGAGGTCATTTCTACCGTTGCTAATGTCAAAAGGACACGTTCTACAATATGGGTAAAAAAGAAGAACCAGCATCTTTCAGTGACTAAATGCAAATAAGGATTTTTTCATTGTCCATTCCTTTTTTTTTTAATAAATTTGCCTGACACACTGGATACCGTTGTGGGCAAATATTTGTAAATTACAAGTATATTCCTTTTAATTGTCACCTTTGATCTGTAAGTTCTAAATTAGCCAACTCGTTAGAAGTACACTCCAATGTATAAGTGTTTCTTCATGAATGTGATTAAGGGGGTCCACCATTCTTGTTTATGACTTTGTTTAGTTGCAAGTATTGACATTTGTTATACAATAGTGGACACGATAAAACAAGAAAATTAAAATGCACACTATTGAAGAACACTATTGAAGAACAGTCTTACATTATACAAATCACATTCAATTATATATTATACAAAAGAAAAAAATATAAAAGCACACTATTGAAGAACAGTCTTACATTGCTTCAAAACTCAGAATTTTTCCCTTCTCACAGAATCAGAAAAGCCTTAAAATGCCAAAAAAAAAAATGATATCAATTAGGACCAGCCCACAGACAGTAAAGTTGCATAATATATAAACAAATAGACATTATACCTAATTGTTCTTTCTTTGGGGGTATAGGTGGGTTGGGGTGTCTTACAGTCTTTCACTGTTTCACATGAATTTGCCAAGAATAACTAGAGTGTGTTTAACAGTGATTTAAAAAAATGACACAATTGTGCCTTTTTTTTAAGGTCCAAATGTCTTAAGCTCGACGATACATCCTACATTTACAATTCTAGTTGCAGTTTACCATTTTGTTACATTGTAATATTTTTCTAATGTAAAAGTGAAAATTGTCTAACTTGCAAATTTTTATGAATTAGAGATAATAATAAGGTGCATGAATTATATAATTTATTAACTGGAGAAATATAATCATATGTAACTTGACACATCGATAGATACCTGAAATATAAATATATACAAGAGATGGAAAATTGGAGTACAATATTTGTTTGGAAGATTGAGTGAATGACTATAGTGTATGTGAACTTCATGTGGGTGATTTATTTTAATAGAGTTTTTGTATGTAGTTGAATATGATAAATTGAGGATGAATGCTCTCCTCTTTGTAGAAATTGGAGAGGTTAGGGGTAAGATTCTCTTGGTTTTCCCAACTTCCATGTGAAAGGATGAGGACATGTCAATTTTGGGTTCCTATTATTATTTTTCATATGTGTGTGTGGTGGATTCATCAACATTTTGGTTTTGAATCAAACCAAACCACTTCGAAATGATTTAATTTAGGTTTCAATCTTTGTAAATCGTTTAAAAAATCGAAAATAAATTAGTTTATATTTTATCCAACCCAATGAAAACTAAATACATCTCGGTTAAAAGATACATCCATATTAGATACAACTCAATTAAACTCAATATATAAATAGACAATTATCCATCCAATTAATTGAATAAATCATATCTAATATCGACCAGTCATCACAACTATAAATGTAAAAAGTATTGAACAACATTGTTGAACCAAATTCATCAATTGCCTAGTACAATTAAGTAGACAATTAAATCAGGATTTTAATTTAATTTCACATATTTCTTTCACTTTTACTGATAATTTTCTTGAAATTTCGACTAATTTCAAGTCGTTTATCCAAGTTTTCTTATTTTTATGGTAATTATTTGCTATGTTTTATTGTGTTTTGCTCTAATTTATGTTAGGCTTCCTTAAATTTTTAGTGGACGGTGTTTTTTATTTATTTGCATCTCAATTTTCTAGTTAGGCCACTTAATTAATTATTTACATTTTAACTTAGTTTCTAGATTTTACCGTTAATAGCTAGAATGATTTGATGGATAACTTAAATGGTCACTGTGATGATTTTACCAAGATGCATTTCAATATATTACTTTGGTAAAAATTTAACGCGAATAAATACAGGATTGTTCCCCAATTTGCTAAAGATATGTTAGTTATTCAAATATCCACAATTGTTTCCGAGTCCGCATTCCCTACAAGTGATCGAATTCTTGATTCGTTTATGAGTTTTTAAAATGTAAATATGGTTGAGGTGATGATTTGCTAAAAATTGGTTGCATGGTAATAAAGAATATAAAGTGATTTATCAATATTTGGATGAGGTAGAAACAATCGATGATTCACAAAAAGTTATCGAATGTATTATCGTATATTTGTATTCATTTTCTTTTATTAGTTGTTTATATTATTTAATAATAATCAATGAATTCATATACTATACTTTTGTTTATGGAGATAGCGAACCGTATTCACCCCTATTAGAAACTCTTTCAAAAACTTCTTTAATCATAAATACTTAGTGCATATTTTGTTGAAAATTGGTTTAGAAGTTGACAATTTTGGTTTAGAAGATTTAAACTTTTTGGTTAAGCGTCAAAACCAAAAAACTTGGAAAAGTGACTTTCGTGTCAACTTTGGCCAAATATTAGGATTTGATATGATGGTCAAATTACAAATGTAAATAAATCAACTTGTTCTACTCGTCGAGTAGATTATCGTGGTATATTTGGAATCTCAAAATCAATTCTAGATGAATGAGAAATTGAAGTCCAAAGTTGGGAAGAAAAAAGAGGAAGCTGTTTAGAAAAATTGACTAAGGCTATTGCTACATGCCAGCAACATGCTAGCGACATGCTAGAGACAAAGTCATTGTTTCTATCGCTTGAACGAGGCAATGAAGGCAAGCTAGCGATGGTTAATAGTGCGACATTTGGCAAGAGTTGTTGAGTTTGGGGTTCGACATTTCATTTACAACCCCTCATCCTCTATATATAGGACCTCTGGACGTCCATTAAACATCTTATACCATATTTGAATTAGACATTGCATAAAAACTCTTGCAAATTACTTTCAAATTCATTCAAAATCGTTTTCTTCTTTGTAGAGAGAAACTCCGTTGAAAATTCACTTTAACTTGTGGTTTAAAGTGCTTCTACCATAAGTTGAATTCATTGTATCTTGGGAGAAAATTTTGTTATATTTAGTCCGCATCACCAATAATCTTAAGACAAAATTTCATCTGTGGTTGTTTGTTGTTTTCAAACCCCGTATTTGTCATTTTTGGAATAGTCTTCGTGTACTATTCTTCCCTTTTTTATTGTTGATACGTTAATCTTCTGTTTAAGTAATAGAAATGAGTACCATAGAGGCTACCTTGAGTCAACATGGTACGAACAATGTGGTTCCGCCTATGGTAATACCACTACAAAATACTGCTATACTACATGGGAAAAAACCTGAAAAGTTTGGAAGTGTGGGCTTCAAGAGATGGAAACAAAAGATGTTCTTCTATCTTACCACTCTAAATTTGGTAAAGTTTCTAAAGGAGACTCCGCCAGCCATACAAGAAGGAAAGAATAATCGTGAGTCAATTATCACCTTGGACGCATGGAAGCATTCTAATTTTCTGTGCAAGAACTACATCCTTAATGGATTAGACAATACACTTTATGGAGTGTATAGTTCGAAGGACTCGGCCAAGGATCTATGGGATTCATTGGAAAAGAAATATAAGACCAAGGACGCCAGAACAAAAGAAGTTCATAGTCGAAAAAAATTTGGACTACAAAATGTTGGATTCCAAAACGGTGATCAGTTAAGTGCAAGAACTTTAAGTTCTATTACATGATATCCATGCCAAAAAGATGGAATTGAGGGAGTCCTTCCAAGTGGTTGCCATCATCAAGAAACTCCTTTCTATGTGGAGAGATTTCAAAAAATATCTTAAGCACAAAGCAAGGAGATGAACTAGGGAAAATTGATTGCCTGGTTAAGAATTGAGGAGGACAATAGGAAAACCGAGAGAAGGTCTATTGTCCAACTTAGAGCCGATTTTGTTTAAACAGAACCAAAGGTTGTCAACAAGAAATGAAAGATTTCTGATGATACACCGTGTAGAGATAACTTCAAGAAAGCCAAGGTTCAAAGGAAAATGTTATAATTATGGAAGGGCCGGACATCGCTCAAACGAATATCGAAAGCCAAAGAAAAACACTCAAGCCAACATGATTGAGAAAAACACCATTTCTGAAAGGATGCAAGAACGAGTCTATCTGCGGTTGTCTCCGAGTACAACATGGTGGGAAACTCGAGGATTGACACTGACGCCACCCGTTATGTATGTGCAGATATGTCCATGTTCTCCAATTATCAATAACTGAATGGGGAACAACTCTTCATAGGGAACTCTACAAGTTCCAGTGTTGAAGGACAAAAGAAGGTTACTTTGAAGTTGACATCCGGCAAAGAACTCATCCTTAACAACGTCCTACATGAGCCGAACATACGAAAGAATTTAGTGTTCGGGTCTCTACTTAGTAAAAATGACTTTAAGATTGTATTTGTATCCGATAAATTTGTACTCACTAAGAATGAGATGTATATAGGAAAAGGGTACATGTGTGATGAAATGTTCAAAATGAACGTTCTTACTGTTGTACCAAGGCAAAGCATTATGAATAAAACTTTAAATTCTATTTATATGCTTGAGTTGTTTTGTCTGTGGCATAGTCGATTAAGAAATGCTAATTATAAATCTTTATGCAAACTTATGAATCAAAGTTTAATTCTGGCAATTAAAATAATATGTTGAAGAAAAATTGGCTAAAACACTATTCCACTCGATTCAAAGGAACACTACACCTTTAAAGCTAATACATAGCGACATTTGTGATTTGAATATTTGTGATTTGAAATATGTTCAAACTAAAGGTGGTAAGAAACACTTTGTTACTTTCATTGATGATTGTATAAAGTATTGTTATGTCTTTCTTTTAAGAAGTAAAGGCGAGACGTTGAATGCTTTTAAGCATTATAAGGCAAAAGTTGAAACTCAACTCGATAAACGAATAAAGAATATTCATAGTGATTGATGAGGTTAATACGGGGCATCGTTTGAAGAATTCTGTTCCGAACATAGAATTACTCATCAACAATGGTGCCTTACTCTCCTCGATCGAATGGTATTGTTGAACGTTCTCAAAGAGATGATGAATGCAATGTTGCTAAGTTCGGGCTTACCTCAAAACTTGTGGGGGGAAGCTATTTTAATGGCAAATAGTATTCTTAATATGATACCCCTTAAGAAAATGGAAGAGACTCCATATGAATTATGGAAAGGTCATCTTCCTTCCTACCAACATTTGAAAGTGTGGAGATGTTTGGCTAAGTTTGAAATCCCTAAGCCTAAGAAAGTAAAGATTGGTCCCTAAACGATTGATTGCATATTTATTGGATACACCAATAATAGTAGTACATATCGATTCCTTGTACAAAAATTCGAAATGCAAGATGTATATGAGAGAACCATGATTGAATCAAGAAATGTGTCATTCTCCGAGATTGTGTTTCCTTGTAAGGAAAAGGAAAGTGCAAGACCAAAAAAGAGAACTTATGATACTACAAATGATATTCAAATGAGGAAGAACTAAGACTTAGTAAAATGGCAAGAATATCAACTTCATTTGACCCAGATCTTCTAACCTATATGGTATAAAATGATCCAAAGACTTTCGATGAAACCATGTCTACACCGAAAGCACCGCATTAGAAAGAAGCTATCAATAGTGAGATAGATTCGATAATGCAAAACCATACTTGAGAGTTGATTTATTTACCTCCCGAAAATAAGCCTTTAGGGTGTAAATAAACATTGACAAATATAAGATTAGGTTGGTTGCCAAAGAATATAGACAAAAAGAAGGACTTGACTTCTTTGATACCTACTCATCCATGACTAGAATCACTTTGATAAGGTTGTTAATTGCGATTGCAGCAATACACAACCTTAAGATTCATCAAATAGATGTGAAAACGATATTCATGAATGGAGAGTTAGAAGAGGAGATATACATGGAACAACCCGAGGGTTCGTCTCTCCAAATCACAAACACAAGGTTTGTAAACTCGTTAAATCCTTGTATGGATTGAAACAAGATCATAAACAATGGCACCAAAATTTTGACAAAATGATGTTGTCAAACGGATTTATGATAAACGAGTGTGATTAGTGTGTACATGTAAAACATACACTAAATACCTATGTGATTGTATGTCTTTATGTAGACGACATGTTGATAATTGGCAACAGTCATGAAATGTTGATAAACACCAAGAAAATTCTAACGAATCATTTCGATATGAAAGACATGAGTGTGGCTGATGTGATACTAGGAATTAAGATCTCTAAAACACCGAAAGAAATCGTACTTTCCCAATCTCATTACATTGAGAGTGTACTGAAATTGTTTAAATTATTTATTTTAAAGTAATTTTATATTTTAATATCTAATAACATTTTTTACTTAAGTTATAATAAGGAAAAATGTAAATCTTATAAAAGAAAATAAGAAGTTTAATTAATTATTAACTTCATTCTGATGTCACCAGGACATAGTTTTTGTTTGTTAGGTGCCTTTTAGCTGTCAAGATATTTCCAAGAATAAAAAAGTTTTAAGTCACCATTAACTTTTTTTAGTCACTTCATTGGGATCAGTTCACACCTAGGAAATCAAATTCAAACCCGTGTGGCAAAGATTCAAATTGGGAATACAAAAGTCAAGTTAATTCCCGTAAGCACTCCGGTACCCCATCCCACCCTCGCCTCACCCAAGAATCACGAATGCAATCAACTGAGAACGACATTGAAAAAAATAAAAGAGAGAGATAGAAGAAGATGAAGAGAAAATAAAGAATTTAGAGAGAACATCAATTTGTTTCTTATCGAAGTCGCGTCTTAATAGAAATCATAAGCCCTTTTATATACGATTTAAGCTAGTTTAATTTATGTAATAAATATCTAACAAAAAACTAAAGAATATATTAAAGTACTAATAAATCTAAAATCCTAATTACATATCCAATTTGTAAAGATTTTCGTATAATATATCTTCTAGAATTTTCATCATTTCTCCTCGACTGAGAGAATTTGGTTGTGGTGAGAGACACGGCAGCTTTTGAGTTAAGGACAACGATCTTTTTTTTTCTGACCAATTAACGAAATCAACCATAATAAAAAAAAATCGAATTTGAAAATCAAATAACAAAGAAACAAAATTGAGTAAAGAAAAGAAGGGGAAGAGGAAATAAAGAATTTAGAAAGATGATATATCAATATTTTTCATATCGAAGTTATGTCTTATTACGAAGTATAAATCTCTTTATAAGATTTAAATTAATCTACCTTAAGTAAGAAATATCTAACCAAATACTAAAGAATCTATCAAATTCAAGTAAGAAACATCTAGCAAAATATTAGAAAATCTAAAATTTTAATTACTTATCCAATTTGAAAAGCCTTCCACATGATGCATCTTCTAAAATTTCCATCACATGGCGAAAAAGATTCGAAGGGAATTATCAAATCAAGTAAATATACTTAGAACTAAAATTTAACGTAGTTCAAATATGAGAATAATTATTTAATATATAATGTTCGAATTACTCATTTTAATAAGGTTGATATATTGAAAATTCGAGAGTTAAAAAAGCTAAAATGAGAAATGTCATCAATCAGAAGTGATCAAATAAGTAATTTGATTCCCAAAGTAGTGTGTAGGAATGAACCAGCCTACTATGGTAGGGTACTAAGGATATAAAATTAATAATTAATATGAGATTGTGCCACTCCAATGACTTCACGTTATAAGGTTGAAATCCAATAATCAATGAACCAGAACCCCTGTAGCCCTCTTGCATACATATCACGAGTAGATAAAGACGAGATAATCAAATCAACGACCAGTTTGATGTCGGTTTTTTAAAAATACATTTTTTAAAAGTGTTACTTTGTAGAATGTATAGTTAAAATTATGAAAAAAAATATATGAATTTAAGTAAAAAATTATTTTATTAAAAGAATGTGTAGTTGAAAATGAGTAAGAGAAAAAAATAAAATTTACCAAGAAGGGGCAAGTAAAATTGGGATGTAATCAGATTTCAACATTGCCAAATCTGTTTAATTTTCAGGGGTCCCTCTACTATCTAGTCGTTTGGAAATTCTTCCCTCCCAAATTTCTTTACCTCACTGATTCCATACTACCTATATAATCACTAAACTTATGGCCAAAAATATTATCCCCTTAACAACTAGAAGAAGAAGAAGACTAAGATAATCTAATCAAATACATTAAACAGTGAAGAAGCATAAATTGGTGGCGGTGGATCCGATGGTGGCTGGAACTAAGCAAGATGTTGCGATCGGGGCTGCAGCCCTGACGGACATGGTGGTGGCGGAGGCGGAGGTTCCATGGTTCAAGCCCAAGAAAGGAAGTGTTTTTCCAGCAAAGAGGAGGTCGGTGAAGAAAATGATATTTGATGAAATTGTTCATTGTGTTCTTTCATGCTTTGATTCACTTTTCAAAAGCAAAAGGAGTGCTAATAGGGTGGTGCATTCCAGCTAACATTGTTTTATGCGTAGGAGAAGACAAGAAATATATGTTGTTATTTGTCCCATGCATGTAAACTTCTAGTGTTAAGCCATTCATTTAGATAAATGGCATGTATATTCAGTTCTCACTTTTTCAATAAGTAAATTGCTATCTTTCTTTCTTTCTTATTTTGATACTTTTAGGGCATTGAGTTCAATCTTAACGCCATTCATATAGTGTCTCTAAATGACACACGTCTGATATCTCATTTTTTTTCTTTCTAAAAATAGAATTTGACTTACACGAGAATAAAGGGGTAAAAAGATACAAAAGAACAACAATAAAAGAACAAAAATGCAATTTTTCTTTTCAACAACCATGGGTATAAACTTACCCAATTTTTTCATTATGGTCTTCTTCCCTCCTTCAAAGTTAACTATTCAAAACCAACAGTAATATGAAAATAATTTATAAAGTTATTCTATTAAATAAATAATAAATGACGTAAAGGACACTTTATTTCACCTTGAGAAGAACAGTGACTACTGTAGTATTGGATTGCTCATAAAATTTGGAATGGTAGATGAAGCGATTGAATATGTGGTCAATAAATTGGAAGTGTTCATTCCCAGTTTGTGCTTATTAAGGGTGTAAATAAGGAGTAAAATGAGAAGAACAACTAAAATGTGATGCTATAAATAATCCTTTAGAATTCAATGGTGAATAACATCACATATGAATAAAGAAGATGAACTGGACCCCTCCTTTCCTATTTAGCATGTAATTGAACTTGTGATAACTATCCCTACCTATTAATAAGTTTTACGCGTAACAACCCCACCTTTGAATAAATTTTCAAAACATCCCTACCTTTAAAACTAAGTTTCATAAAACATCCCATCTTTGTAAAAAATTGTGAAAACTGCCCCTACTTATTTCGAGCCAAAGAGATTACAACCCCTATTGAAGTGTAGCCAGATACAACCCTGTTTATACACCCAGCAACTAAATATCCTTAAACACCCAATTCGAACGTAGCAAAATCTCAATAACCAGACTTAGGAAAATAAAATAAAATAATTAGAACACATAACAAAACATTGAAGTGCAGCAAAGATATCAACAAACAAGATCTCAATAAAAATTAGCAAATCTTAGCAATTCCACTGTCACACCCCATTTATACAGATAACAATATACTAACCAGTGTAGGAATACAATTGATGACTTGACCTAGACATCCAAATTCACCCACATTTGTTTGTGTTAATGAAATGAAGGCACTCCCGACTCCGAAAGTATATCCGAAATCAAAGATCATAAAATCATAGTCCAACATATTTATCTTGAGTTTGTAAAAGTATTTGCATACCATTTTCAAAAGTCATACAAGATCCCTAAAATATAATACAACCGGAGTCTACAAAATAACCCTACAAGTCGTCACTCATGTACATCAAACTTCCGAATCTCGTAAGAGCTCCACAGCCAGCCATATCTTCTAGGAAGTTCCATGCTCACCTAAAATGCAAGAACTACATAAGACAATGCTTAGTAAGGAAGAATTGTGCAGGTCATGAGTATGAGTGATAATAATAAATGACACAATGACATTTACTTTAAACATGATGTTGAAGGTGTATCATGCTCAGATATTCGTCAAAGTCGACTCGAAATAANTGCTTAGTAAGGAAGAATTGTGCAGGTCATGAGTATGAGTGATAATAATAAATGACACAATGACATTTACTTTAAACATGATGCTGAAGGTGTATCATGCTCAGATATTCCTCAAAGTCGACTCGAAATAATCTCATTTGAAATCTTTCATTGGGCCCTTGACCCACCTATTATGCATCGGATAGAGCTCTGTACAATAACAATATCAATTATCAACAATCAAATGACCAATTTGAAATCGACATTGGTGAGTGGACCATCCTTTTGTGACCACTAGAGACCCATCCCCTAACTACCCCTATGATCACCCAAGAAGTATCCCACCGAGCAGTGCCAATAATCAGAGTATTACAGAGGCATAATCGAGTGGTCCACCCTCTCATGATCACCAAAGGCCTATCCCTTATCCACCTTTGTAATCAACTAGGAAATATCTGCCACGGTGCCAAAACATATCACATCAGCATGCCTTGGTGCCTTAGTAATGGTCAATAAAATATTTTATGATAAAAACTCAATTTTACAATCATTTTGTACAAGCTAGATTTTCAACCATGGACATATGTCATGCATGCACATGAAAATGCTCGTGAGTAACATACTCAATGATCATTACCGTCAAATGATACAAAATAAGCTCTTCATCAAAGTTATGTAAATATTCCAACACTACCATATCACAAACACTAGTTTTTGCATCGTAGTTGCAAATATATTTTCACTTACCTTTTTTCTCTTGTGTGTGCGCGATTCTACGGAACGTAAATTAATTCTCTTTTTCACTTAAAGTTAGAAAATCACTTGTATTACCATCTAATATTAAACACAATCCTCAATTTGATAATCTTAACACGCATTTATATAACATATAGGTGAAGATAACCCTGTCATGAATTCACCACAAGTACAAAGTTTTTAGCCTCAAGTTGAGTCCTTTTTATAGCACGATGAACGCCGACCGTTTTCGATGATGATCTTAGGTTTCCATTACTTATTATGCAACCAATCAGTTCCTAACCTATTAAGAATAGTTTCTATACCTTAAGACTCTAATACCCAAACGTTCCTAGTGATAAATATGTGTTCCATTCAAAATCTTATATAACACCAAAGGCGAAACAAGTAAGATTCAGCAACTATGCAGTTTCTGTCCTTAGTTGTTTCACTCCACATATCTCCGACAATTTTCTTTCTTTTTAGCATAATAACATCCCCAAAACCAATCCCAACATAATATCAAGCAATTTTAGATGTTCACAAGATTGTAACACCTTAAGAAAACAATGAAACAACCTACAAAACCAAGAGCTAAACTCGCCTATCCTGGATTTCAATTCCTAGCTCCTTGTTTATGCTTCCCTCAATTTCGTTTCTTTTCCTTTCACTTGGGGATCACTTAAAGGGATAAAATATCTTAATATGGGGTATTTATAGAGTCCTAAAGGGGTTGGGGTCATGAATTTTGCTTAAAGATTAAGAAAATACTTCATGCAGCCACGTTGACATGTGTTAAGCAGAGGTGGCTTTGTGCTGCAATATTTGACTTTTTCCTTATCATATTTGGATCCATATGTGACTTATAAGACATATCTATCTTATATTAAGTACTAAGGGGGTGGAGAATGTGGTGGAACCTTAATGTTGAAGGAATTGGATGGTAGAATGACAAGTCTCCCAAGCACAAGGTGTTCAAGCATGAGGTGGCTTCTTGTGGTTAAATTCTGATTTTGTACTTATCATTAGAGGATTTGTATGAAACTTGTGGATAATATATTGAATATATAAAGCCTTATGAGATTTATAAACGTGACTAATACTGAATGATGAAGGAATTGACCATTACAAGGACAAATCGACAAGCATAAGGTATATTAAGCATGAGGTGTCCCTTGTAGTAGAAATCTGATTTCACCTCTATCCTTGCAGGTACAAATCAAGTGTCCTTAGCTTATTTTAATGTCATTAAAATCAGTCTTACCTGCCCTAAGATCCCAAAATTTTTTATAGCGTTAATTCCTTAACCGTTCATTTAATTACTTACCCGATTTTCAACCGATTTCAACAATCCGCACCTCAATATTTTTAACGTCATATAAAACCCATATTATTGCATAGTGATCATGTCACTTCATACTTCATGTCCTAAATATGTCAATTACCTATCCAGGGTTTACGGTGACCTTTATCGGCCGTATGAAAAGCTAGAACCTTTATCGATACTAATTCCGACCTTTTCAAGATTCCAATTGCTTAACAAGTCAATCTCCAACATCTAGATTAACCTAATTTCTCTATCATAGCTCAATGTAGAATTCGTCACCTAGGTCGATGAGTCGAAGGCTAACACCATATAAAGATCTTAAGCTCTCAATAATCAAATGTACCATTTTTAAAATGAAGCAATTAGGAAAATTGATGCAAATGACATTGTAAATAGCATGCATGAATTATATTAGAAAACATTGTAACATGAAGTTCGGGGTATTACAGGCTTAAACAAGATTATTAATAGGAAAAAAATTTAATTGAATTGATATACATTAATGTACTTATACGTAAATAAGTAAATTTTGTAACGACTAACTTTTTCATTAATTAAAGTCAATAAAATATGAGTTAGTTATTTTGTAGTAACATAAAAGTTACTTTAAAAAATTCAATTTTATGGGTAATTTGCACTATCCCTCCTAAAGTTTACATGTTTAGTAGAATATCCTCATTACCTTTCGCTGTGGTGCAAAACCTCCCTAAATCACTCAAACATTGCGGAATACAATATTTCCGTAGTGTTGCTAATAAAATGAAAAATTTACCCTCATTTTTAAATAAAAAATAAAAAAATAAAGAACTAATTATATCCGTAATCCCTTTTTTTTTTCAAAAAGTGCAAAAGAGTCCTAATAAAATAATTAAAAATTAAATAAAAACTTTCTTCTCCTTCTCTTTCTCTTTTACCACCACCACCACCATTAATTCTCAACGAGTTGTCACAAATTGTGGAGTATACAGCAACAAATTCAATTTCTTTGCGAAACGATAAAATAATATTCTTTAAAAATATAAATGGAATATCCATAAATAAAACATAATCACAATTTAAATATCTATTTTTGAACAATTAAAACTAACTAATAATTTAAAGAGAAAAAAATGAACTTAATATTTTATCTCTTTGATCCCTCTTGATAGTTCGCATCACCATCCGCCACAGTTCCAATCGACCCAAACTTACCTGTCAGATTTTGTAAAAGTGAGTATTTAAAAATATACCAGTAAGATACGTGCAATTTTCATATACAATTATATAATAATAATATAGACAATTCATACCACATTTCTCTTTATGGAACATATCGGTGACCAAGCGAGATACCCATAATTTCTCATTATGAATTCTCGAAGGATTTCACATTTCGTTAAGTCGATCCCGAAGGTCCGCTAGCAATTAATGCATAAATTATTGAACATAAAAGTGTACAGAAACATCAGCTTGCACAAATGTATCTTATCTTGATTGATCAAACGAGCTTTTGAAAAAACTTACTAGACATTTACAGCTGTTTTATATGAAAGTTGTCATGTAAAATTCCTTTGGTGGTGAATTGTGGGATAATTGCACACTATTTATAGTTGAAAAATTTAGTGGTTGAGTCATGGTACAATTTGGATGGAAAATCGTATTTATCAAATTTGATAAGAATTGAGTTTCTAGTAAACAAATCACAAGATAACATGTGTACAAAATACCTATCACAACAAAAAGATGGTTCTAATCCTAATACGTGTTAGTTATGGCAACTTGACTTTAAATAGAATTTTAAAAAAATTCCTATCACGCATCCATTCATTAGATACACGTGGTTATCCCAATTCACTTGACTTAAAAAAAATTAATTAATTAAATTTTTTTTAACTTCAACATCTTGAGACTAACTTATTCGAATTAACTTTTTCTCGAACGTAATTTACATGATTAATTACGAGCTATCCAACGAGACCCATATTGATATACTTTTCGTCGCTTTAACAATATCTAAATATTTAGCTCAAAATTTGAAGTTAATACATATATCACTTCAGTCCTCAACTTTTCAAAATGATAAAAATATGTCATGTAAAATAATTAAATTCTATTTGTGAAAAATTTTCGAGGTGTTACAATGCTAGAATTATAAAAGTTTACACAAAAAACAAATAATCATCTTGAACCAATAGAATTTTGCGGGTTTTTCATTTTGATTTCAATAATTTTTTTATGGGTTTTTGATAAAAGGTAAAATTATGGAGTCCACAACAAGTTCTAATATTTCGAATTCAGATTCATGGCCTTCTTCATCAAGCAATAGAGGAAATTGCAGAATCTCCTTTTCTCCCATTCGATTATTCAACTCCCATTTTTCACCCCTACTCCAATACTCTGGGATCCTTCAGGTACGACCCAATTTCCACTTTGATAACTCACCAACAATTCTATCTCAGTCAATGATAGTAATAGTAGTAATGGTAACCATGGGGAGGTTTTTTAAATTTTTTTAAATTTTTTAAGGGATAATTGCAGCAACGGTATCAAATATTTCATTTAGTAGCAGACTTTGCCCAAACCTTTCATTTGTGTCACCCACAGTGCCAAACCTTTCAAAATGTCGTAGTTAAAGTCAAAATAGATGATTACTGTTAGCTTGACCGTTAGTTGACCAAATAATTGACTTTGACAATAATTTTGAATGATTTTCAAATGTTAAAATGGTAATTTTACATTTCTGCAACTGAAGTCCAAATGAATGGTTTCTGTTAGTTTAACCGCTAGTTGACAAAATAATTGATTTTAACATTAATGTTGATTGATTTTAAAAGGTTAAATTGGTAATTTTACATTTTTAATAATAAAATAATCAAAATCAATAATTAAAATTAAAAACTCATTCCACCTTCTTCCACCCCCACCCTACCCTATCCTATCCTATCCCACTCCCACTCCCACTCCCACCCCTACCTTCTCCTTCTCTTCCACCGCTAGTTTTGGGGAACATTATGACCCTGAAACAGTTAAATCTCTCATACAACACGTTTTTACCAGGTTGAACCTGTCGGAGCTTGGAAATCTCACGAATCTAACAGTACTATGCTTGACGCAGACTAATCTAGTGGTGGAATCCCAAAGTCACTAGGTCAACTCCGGAGGCTCACCGACTTGGATGTGGCTCTCAACGTGTTAACGGGTGGAATCCCTAGTTTATTCACAGAGTTGACGAGGGCGGTACAAATTGAGTTCTATAACAATTCATTGATCAGCGAGCTGTCGAGTACTAGATGGTCAAACATGAGCTTTGAGGCTGCTAGATGCGTCAATGAATTGAATTGTGCGAGTTGCCACTCGGTTCACTCAACCTGTATGAGAATAGATTCCAAGTTGAATAACCAGAAAGCATTGCCAATTCGCCTAATTTGTATGAGTTAAGGCGTTTTCAGAACCAGGTAAATTACCCCCCCAAATGTTGGAAAAAAAACTTGCCTTTACGATGGATTGATGTTTCAACGAACGTTTCAGGCGAAATGCCTGAGAATCTGTGTTCAAATGGGTGCTCTTGAAGATGTTTTAATGATTGAAAATTCATTTTTTTTGGCCAAATTCCGACAGCTCAGCAGATTGCCATAACTTATTGCGTGTAAGGTTCGGGCACAACAGACTTTTCGACGAAGTTCCTGCTGGTTTTTGGGTATTCCTTAGGGTGGGGGTGCGGATGGGATGGGGTGGGGTGGGGTGGATGAAGACGAAGAAGGTGGAATGGATTGTTTATTTTAATTATTTTATTTTGGTTATTTTATTATTAAAAAAATGTAAAATTGTCATTTTTAACCTTTTAAAATCGGTCAAAATTATTGTTAAAAGTCAATTATTTAGTCACTAATAGTCAAACTAAAAGAAATCATCCATTTGAATTTTATCTGCGACATTTTGAAAGGTTTGGTACCGTATGTAGCACAAATAAAAGATTTGGTACCGTGGGTGGCGCAAATGAAAGGTTTGGAAAAAGTCTGCAATTAAATGAAAGGTTTGGTACTGCTGCTGTAATTATCCATTTTTTTTAATTACTTTAATTAGGACTCTTTGCACTTTTTGAAAAAATTGGGGTTATGAATTAAATTGGTTCTCTATTTTTTTTTTCTTTTTTATTTAAATTTTATAGTAAATTCATCATTTTAAAAGGAAAAATGGTTGAAATTATTGCTTTCAATATATTTTTGTGATTTTAGGGGGGTTTTATGCGAAACTGAAAGTTTAAAGGGACATTCTACAAATAAGCAAACGTTAGAGGATATTGTGTCAATTACTCTTAATTTATATACTTGAAAGTAAAAAAAAAAATTAAGTTAATGAAACCTGTGGACAAAGTGAAATCACTAATAAGAAAATCAACTGATAATTAATAAATAAATAAATTTGAAAATAATTTCATTTGTTCAAATTTATTTATTTATTTCGACACAAACATAAGAAATACTTTTAACAAATAATTTTCGAGAAAAGCAAATAATGATTGAACTGGTTATTTACTTTCTTTAATTTTAGACAAATAAATTGTCATATTCTTTTATTTTGCTGTTTGTAATTAGGGTTTTCTATATATATATAATATTACAAATTCTATTTTATGGAAAATGCACTGGTTCTAGACTTCTAATGGAATGACCCAGGTGGAAACTTATACCCATGAAGGTTTGCCAATGGATACCCATTCTCCCCGATGAAATGGTGAAACAAAGAATCAATTATGCTATTTGTACAATCATACTTAATAATAATGATTGATGATATTGATATTGTCAAAATCTAGATTATTGATTTAAAAAATAGTTTTTAAAATGGATGCATGTGATATTGTCAATTGTGAATTGTCAACCAATATTGTCAAATTAGATTTTGCATATACCTTGATTCAACAGAGAATACATAATCTCATATGTCTATAAGAAATAATATAAAAAATTAATGATTCGGATACCGAGTTGGAAAGTATACAAGTGCCGAGTGAATATGGATAATACAACGTTGATGTGGAATGTGGATAATATTTCGATGGAGGCACAATATACTAATTTATTGACGATGGCGATGGGTGGTCATGGTAATTGAAAATAGTAATGTGAAAATAAATCAAAAGTGGGCAAACTTTGAAAAATGGTAAGCGTTGGAGCATAGCCGACGCCATAGTTGAGACAATCTGATTTCTAAGTGATGGGATTAGCTCTGACTCCATAGCTGAGATACACGTGATTTTGGGGTTAGAGGGAGCTCAAATACCTTGGGGGATAATCTTAGGAAATTTTAAGTGGGTCACAAAAAAGGGTTTTATTGGGAAAAAAAAAAAAAAAA
>CAIGRS010203891.1:0-17123 GCA_903798395.1 Fraxinus floribunda | reverse complement strand
ATTTGTCTCCTGATTTGGAACTCTAACGTTCTACAAAATCCCCAATTTGACAGTGAAATTTGGGGAATTTGGCTGTAAGACGGGGGTGGTATAGTACAAAGAATTTTGGAAAAAGCATAGGATCGAGTGAGCGTGGTGGGAGGGGGAAGGGAGAGAAGGAGGGGAGATGGACAGACGGCAAAATATCAGTCCCCAATTCGGTGGCGATGACGGGGTGGAGGTGGTGGAGGAGAAGAGAGAGAGTCTATTTTTATTATTTTTAATATTTTCATTAGTTTTGGACTGATTTGCCTTTTTTTAAAAGTCTAGGAGTAAGATTGTAATTTATTTTTTATTTTTTAAGGAAAATGACATTTTGTGCAGTAAAAGTGAAAATGTAGGAACGTTCTGCATCAAAAAACGTAAGGTAAGAACGTTTTCCACAAAGACAGACAAAGGTAGGGACGTTTTGCACCAATTACCCAAATAATATTACACATTCTCCAAATAAAATAATATTACACACAAATTAAAAACTTTTTATCACTTTTCCACCACATATTCTCACATCAATCACTATTCCAAAAATTTTCTTTTCCTCAAAATGGGTTTCAAACAGGGCTATGTTGCTCACATTAACGAACGTCTCCTCATCAAATTTACCAAGTTCTTCAATAGAAAGTTGATTGAATGTTTTCTCATTCTTATTTTTCATTTCAACCACACATTTTTCAAATAAAATAATATTACACACAAATAAAAAAAAATTCATCACTTTTCCACCACACATTCTCACATCAATCACTATTCCAAATTTTTTTTTTTTCCTCAAAATGGATTTCAATGTGTAGAATATTTTATTAAGTGAATGTTTGGTGGAAATTGTTTGCTGAAGCAAACAATGTTTGATAAAATGGTAAACAAACAAGGGCTAAGATTAGGCCCCCGTTTGACACTCATTTTTTTCTCATTTTTTTTCTCTTTCTCCATTTCAACCACACATTCTATCAATAAAATAATATTACACATAAACCTAAAAATTCTCTGTACTTTTTAACCACACATTTTTTCATCAGTCACTGTTCAAAAACACATTTTTCTTGAAAAATGAGTGTCAAACACCCCCTAAATTTTTAGTAAATTGTGATAAAAAATTTTAAAATGTGTGGTTGAAAAGTTGTTGGATTCATAAAAGATATGATTAGTATTAATTGTTTGACTTTAACCTCAATTAAAATCAGATTTTAATCCGGCATAAACAAGCCCTTATAACCATGCTAGTTGATCGACACTCACAATGGAGAGGCTCGCTTTTTTTTCTATCTAAATTTTCTAAGCATGTACCCCACACGCATGTGAGACCTCTTATGTACAAATGGAATTTCTCGAAGTTTTATGGGTTTTAAAGTATCGATTTTAAATGCCAGTGAAACGATTTTAAATTATTTTAGCAGCGATTATTAAAGCAATAGTACGGAGTTTATCGATTTTGAAAGTTATTTAAATGAATAAAATTACATGTATATCTCTCTTAATTTATAGTTTTTTATAAGAAAAATTTGACTCATTAAGTAATATTTGACTTATAGGTAATTCTTTTTTAATATAAGTTAATATTTAACTTAAACAATTAAATAAAGTTAATAATTTACTTAGAGCCTGTTTGGTAACAATTAAAATTCAATTAAAATTGAAAATATGGCTGTTATTGGGTCTCACTCGTCTATTAAAAGTCAACAGTAACGACTAGTTTTTCAATTTTAATCTCTACTAAACAGGCTCTTAAAGTTTTAAGTCAATATTTTTTACTTATAAGTAAATTTACAATTATATGGTCATTTTATAATTTTACATATAATAGTATTTTATTATATAAACAAATCTTTTTAAATAAAAGTAATTTTTTACTTATAAGTATTGTTTTAATTATAATGTAATTATATTGCTTATAAATAATCTTTTAGTTATTACATTTTTATTTACAAGTTATTTTTGAAGAAAATATATTGATTGAAAATAATTATTTTATAGAAGGTAAAATTCGAATAGAATATATGAAATGATCAAAACTTGTCGATTTGATGGATTAAGAGAAACGGTAAAAATTAAACTACAGTTATTTTGGGTGATTTTTTAACCATTCAAAATCAGTTCCCAAAAAACTAGCAAACACCAATTTTTTCAACTTTTCATAAATGGTGCAATTCAAAATCGGTCAAAATAGATGAAAAAAACTCCCAACAGGCCCTAAAGAGATTACACCCATGTTTAACTTCCATTATTTGATGTTATAATTTTTGAAATGATGTTTCTTGGAGAATGTGTGATTGAAAGGAAGAAAAAAATTTTGATTTATGTGTAATATTATTTAATGGATAATTTGTGGTTTTAAAATAAAAAAAAATAGAGAGAAAAATATTAATTTAAGGGGGGAAACAGTAGCTATTTAAAGCCATTTGTTATAAAGAGAGCAAATTTGAAATACCAGAATTCCACTTGTTCCATTTTCTTTGCCTTTTTTAAATACATTACATTTCAATTACATTAAACTCCATTAAATTCTATTCATTATTTCTTAAATTTTGTCTTGATCATGTTCTTATTTTTAACATTTCATTTATCAGAAAATCTAGTACCTAATCATAAACTTTATTCAAAAATATCGAATAAGATGCGAGGGGGAAACCGAGAACCTAACCTGAATAAAATGCCTCATTTTCCCACTTCTAAGGTGAGTTATCAATTTTTTCCCGAATTCATTTTCAATCAAACATTCTCTCAATAAAATAATTTTACACGTAAATAAAAAAAATCATACATTTTAACTACACATTCTCCAAAAAATCATCACTATTACAAAAACCATTATCCCAAAATGGGACTCAAACAACACCCTACATGTACGTCAATTCCCTAACCTCAATATATCTTGAATGCATACAATAGCAAACGAGGAATGCACCGTCGTGTGAGCAGCAAACTCGGATTTGGCAATAATTTCATTTTTGATAATACGAAGGGGAAATTGGCCAATAAAATGGATGGGTCAAGAAGCTATTGGGCTGCCGGAGGCTGACTCAAGTGCCCCCTAAACTGAGTTTCTCTTTAGAAAAATCCTCAAGAGGGCTCTGAACGTTAAAGACGTAACACAATTACAGATTACAGATTCGGCCAGATGTCCATCTAGGCCGGACCAGACCCACATTGGGACGGACCGAGCCCAGCCACAAAAAACCTGAGGGGCCAGTCAAGCAATACCAAGAAGGCCCATGCCATAAGTGGGCATCCCGGGCCTCTGTAACCAACATGATAAGAAACTAGGAAAATTTTCATATAAGAAAAGCCAGCCACTAAACCATCAGGTTAAACAGACAGGCTTCTTCAGTCATTGACTCATAATGCACTGCAACAGCTAAATAGAAAGTATTCTGCACGGTTCCACTGAATATAAAGCACCTGATACTGACATAAAGAATCAGCAGTTACAAGATTCAATTGTAGGAGTAGAAAACAAAAAGACATACCAAAATTTACTTCATTACTGACAGAACCACTCCCCACTCTAGCACAGATGTGTACACTGAACATAACTGTGCATATCACCGTTAACATCGCCTACCTACTTCATGGTTACGTTGATAAACCTTACTATTCCAAAGTGCAATCACCTTTTCTTGGGAAACCAATGTGCCTACTAATCATTCTCATTTTCTACGTGATCATCAAGCTTCGACAAGTGGGATTCAACGTGTGTATGATTAGTTTTCCTGCGGGAATCAGTATCAGAAGTATTGATGTCAGAGGTAACTTTATCACCGTTTGACCTCGGCTACCCTTGTTTCGTCATCAGTTTCTGATTCGTCAACTTGGATTTCACCTTTATCTTTGGCTGATTCGGAATTGGATAAGGCTGAGCTATTGCCATGGTCAGTGATATCAGCATCTTCCAGATGGTGATCATCAGATGGCTCAGCATCTCCTGTTGCCAATTCAGCAGGTTGAAGTTCATTGAAAGATCCCAATCCATGTTCATCACGATATACATCAGATGGCTCGCTACGAACTTCCTCATCTTCAATATTTTGATCATCTGATAAAGACCGATCATTCTCCCCGCCGGTCACTACAATTTTCTTGCCTCCATGGGGAACTGGATCCATGTTTTTTTCTGCCGCTTGATAAACAGGGATAGAAGGCACGATTTTGTCATCGCAGCTTGACATTGTATCACTATCCCGATGGAAATCATCAGATTGATGAGCATTATGGGAATCATCTCCGGGATCAGAGCATTCTTTTATTTGATCACTGCTATCATTTGCTGTGTGAAACGCAATTTCCCCTTCAAACATATCGTCGTCTTCAACAGCGAGTTCTTCCACCTTGTTAGAAGATGGGGAAGTAGAGTGTCCTTTAACATCCTTTTCGATACTACTGTAATCTGAAACTGAGGAGTCTTTTTCTGGAGTTGGAACAGCTTCATTTTTGGAAGCCGGAAAAGACTGGAAAGCATCCCAATCATCATCTTCTTCCTCTTCCTCAGTAATGTCATCAGACTCTTTTGGAGCGACTAATGGAGAGGGATTTTTCTCTTTATTTTCCTGTGTCTGTGAAGGTAACTTTATCACTAAGGGTGGAAGTGAGGATGTCGCTGGTGTCGGGTTCTGACCTTGTGTCACAGATGCACGGATTAAATCCTGAAATTATGAATTATATATCATAATGAGGATATTAAAATTCCTTAAGTTGTCCTACAAAAGAAAAAAAAAATAAACATAGATTTTATACAGATAAACACACAAGAAAAAAGGAAAATAGGAAAAAGTAGAATTACAAGTACCCTGAGATTCTCTTCTCTTTGTTATGCATAATGTGATATTAGCATATAGAAAGAAAATTCTCGAAGCTTGAGTTAAGTACTAAAACATTCATGAGAACTATGGTTTATTTCAAAAATCAAGTATTCCGCATAGAGCATCAAGAGTTTTTTCAAATAATTTAAAAAAATGACGAATTAATGGCGAGTATACCAGGGTTTAACAAGAAATATGCTGGAAACGAGCAAAGATGAACTACATTTGCCTACTAATTCAATTTTTTCAAAATTCTGTCAATAATTGCAAAGAATNTGCAAAGAATACAAGAACCTGAAGCTGCTGTCTTCTTATAGCAGGCATTGCCAATAGAATATCCTTGATATAAGCTGCTGAGCTAGGAATTTGAGCAAGTTGCGAAACAAGTTTTACAGCTGCACTTCGTAATTCATTAGCTTCCTATAATTGAAATTGACAATTAGAATGGAGAAAAAGGAAACTAAACAAGAATTGGACAGTGTATCATTTGGGATTACCTGAGAAAGAGAACCATCTGATATGATCATGAGAACAGCTTCCAAAAGCAGATTTACAAGTTCTTTCCGATACTCATTAGCTTTTGAAAGAGTTTGGAGAAGCATTAGAATTTTCAGACACTCCATTGCAATAGCCACTGCTTCTCTGTTGATAGGTTTCTGAAATCAAAAGCACATTGCATGTCCTTTAAGATGATGCAGAGTTATTTAAAGAAAAATAGAAACATTCTGTGAAATATCAAATAAGTACCTCCAAAATTTTCTGAATCATAATAAACAAATCTCCAACAAGCTCCCCAACAAAAAAAATCGAAAAATTATTAAATTCTGAACTGCTTCCTTTATGTAGAATAACTTTTACTACTTGCAACCCAATTGCTTGAATCTGCGCAAAACAGTTATGGTTATTTGAGCACAAGTGCCTTGGTATTCTGAACCGATGAAGAATAAATTTAAATGAATAGTGTCCTCTATAAGAGCTCAAGCTTTTAGATGAGGTAGATTAATATGGTATCAAAGCACACATAAGTCCCGAGTTCAAGTCTCGCCTCTACCGATTTATGAATATTGTTCACATTCCAGGCCTTTGATTAAAAAAGGAAATTGACTTGTGTTATCCCTGCTCTGACAACTTAATTTTTTAGGCAAGGTAGATCAACTTAAAAATTGACGTTTGGTTACCTGTATGTCAGAATCAGTAAGAACAGCTCGGACACATTGAATGCCATGATGCAGAACTGCAAATAATATGGGATTGCTTTCTGCGTCCTCTCTGGGGCCTTCAAATTCAAATGCTAGCATGGCAAACTGAAAAATTTGTTCAATGGAAAATGCAAGCTTCGTGTGCAGCATCTTGCATGAGTTAGACCTCTTATCTTCCAATTGATGAATTCTCTGGATGCAGTCATTAGTTAGACTTGCAGTTGCATTTAGACAAGCTCTGCCTATTGTTTGAAAGTCGCTAATGCCATCAGCCCCAAGTTCAGATTTTCCTGTAATATTAGCAAATCCATCAGACGCCTTACTACCTTACCCCAGGGGAAAATCACATTACTGGAAAATTTATCAGAAACGTTAAGATATTATATGAGATACAAGGACATCCCCTCTTTATATTGAGTAAATCTAGAACAGCACACGTGGGCAGGGGATTCCAACTTACTTTGTCTAATCATAAGTAAAAGAAAATGCTACTTGAAGTGGAAGTTCCAAGACCCTCGGCTCCAAATTGCCCCTTGTTATAAGATCTTCATATAGAACATATTATGTTTTGCTGTAAGCACAACTTCTAATTCCAATGTGATTAAATCTACTGTTTCATTAACTTAGCTGAATTGAACTCAGGAATAACACAAAGGTTTTTGCACTAAATTTTGTCAGTTCTTGAGTCGTATGATGATTTGTACTCGACTCATTGATCATTCAAAATATGATTTATCTCAAACCATGATCAGTTAAAGAAAACATATTATTGGCCTGAACATCGTGAGTCTTAATACCAGTGAAATGAACAAACCCCACAGGACATGTTTAAGAACAGCCGTGAGTAATGGAAAGCTGACTGATTCTCTACTGTTTCCGTCTCTACATTAACAACGTGAATGTGAATCCCATTTCAAGTAAATGACGCTGTATCTAAATTTCACAACGAACCCCTTTTTTCATAAAATTCAGAATTAGTTAATTTTTTGATGAATATGATTGTAATGGAACAAATGAAAATAGCTTCAATAGTTCAGACAGATCAGTCGTGGTACCAACTGCAGTTATGCAAAAATGGATATCATAAAAGTAAATGAATGCAGTAGAAAGACACGAGTTCCCGCTGGGGTCTGAAGAGCCAGAAGATTGAGGAATGAATTCCTTTACGTAGTCCCATAAACCAAAGAGATACTGGGTACTCACCATGTCTCTTTAATAAAGAAATGATTGACTTCACGAAGTCGTTGGCTCTTGAAAGGCACGACTCAGTTGATGATTTTCCAATGCACTTATAACCAATCGACAGAAAAGGCAACAATAATTTTAGCTGCATCTGCATTACGTGAATTTTTTTATTCAAAAACTGACGGGTTATGGGAAAGAAACACATTATTCTTTCAATACACAGCATATTTATAACAGAAGGTGAAAGAAATAACTGAGAAAAGGACTGCCAGAATGGCATGTTTGTTAAGGTGGATTTGACTATATTAGACAGTACAAAGAAAACTAAGCTAAAAGTTTGGTCCTTGTACTGTTTGGCATGATCTAATATTATAAACAAAGCATGCACTAAAAAGTACTAGTCATGCACCATGATATATGTGTACATCTACCTGAGGTTCAAAACGTTCCAATAATGTTGCTGCTATGTCAAGAGGGACAGAAATCATCTTCTCCCAATTTGAAGAGTATTGAGAATTTACATCACTGTAGAACACATAACAACAAAAACTATTATTAAAAACATTGCTTCATGGATTACCTTTATTGCCAAAAGTATATGATTTAACATGAAGAACATGTACCTTTGGAAGAATTTAAAAAGATAAGTCAAACACAGTTCCGATGCCAGATATGAAAAACTTTCTACTTCAAGGAAATCCTTGGGACAGTTGCGCACAATCTGTTAAGGCCACCAAAAAAATGAAAAAAGTTTAAACCATGGTTTGAAACAGAAAAACAAAAGAGATTGTTTCATGAGAATGATTTAAACAAGAAGTTTTGGTGTCGTCTAATGTCATTCCACATAGGAAGACCAAATTCCAGGGCTGACATTTTCTTTAACATTTGTTCATTTCATTTTTATTTTTTTTTAAATTAGTTTGTGTTATAATGTTCTATAAATCTACACTAACTCAAGAAAAAAGCTATTGGTCAATACCTGTGACAAGACAGAGACTGAAAAACCATAGCATGTATCTTCCATGAAAATGGAATATGAAAAGACCTGCATCCATTTTAGACAAATTGATCAATTAATTGTTACAAAAAAAATTATTTGAGTATATCCCTACTGATTCCAATATCGTTAAATACTGAAAATTGATAGAACAATTGATGAAAAGACACTTTTTTCAGATGCGATAAAATGGGACGAAATTTAGACAAATACATATACCTGTAATAATTCTTTGCAAGCATCCAAAGTGAGAAATCCTGCGGTGAAGAATCTTTCGGTGGACATAAATTGAAATACAGCTAATAAAACGTCATATAACTTTGAAGACAAAGAATTTGAATCTTCAAGAGGGATGTCACTGCTGAATTTGGATTTTATAAAACTCGCTGGTATTAAACGTTCACCAAGAGTCATATCTTGCTCCTGAAATAGAACTAGTAGGGAGAAACCCCACAGAAATTGAAATTCAGCCAATCCCAGCTCAACCATGCTGTATCCAGAAGTGGAGATATTTTTTAGTCTATCATAACTTGTTGAAGATCCATTCACATTCGAATTTGCAGGAAACGCATCCAGTGCCAGTGCTTGCAGAATCAATGGCCAGGCTTCTTCTAAACATGGCTGCAACTGAGCTAAAACTACTGATGACTGAATTCCATCAAGAAATGGTTTCCACTGTAAGTCACACAAGAAAAAATATGCAAAGGTTTAATGAGAGCCATAATTTTATTTTCCTTTAGTTGCAGAATATAAAATAAAAGTTAAAAACTTTGAGCTCACATTTTTCCTAGAATACAGTTGGAAGCGAACATAGCTGTAATCCTTCAAAAGAGCAAGCCAATAAATTCCCAATGTACTAGAGTTTTTAGAAAATAAAGGTAGCAGTGCTATAATCTCATCAGATATCTCATCTCCTTGTCTTCTTAAGAAAGCATACGTGTAACATTTGAGGGAGGCATGGGCAGTCAGAAGCCTTATTTTGATCTGAAAAGAAAAAAGAGGCATGCAATAAGCAACTGATGATTGGTGAAGGCCTCCTTGAGATTTTATCACTAATTTTCTCTTTATCCACATGCCAGATTAAGTGATACAGAGAAAATAACATTGAATAAACCTTGCATGAGACCCATTCAGCAAATGATGGATAGTATAGGTCATTGAAGTCATCTAGTGGACGCGAAATCAATGAAAATATTCTTTTGACTGCAACTTGATCTCGACTAATAATTCCACTTGTGAATATCTGAAATTTTCACATAATACCATCTGAATCAATAAATTCAATTCACTATAGAAGAGAAAGTAAAAATATGCATGTGCTCCAGACCTTAGTAGCTAGCAGTAGGCCTGCTTCCAATAGGGTTGGTCCTGACAAGAAGTCCAATGCAGTCCGAACCGCAGATACCAGTTGGGCCTGGAGTGAGCCGATTTAAAAGTTACACATCAATTAACTCCAACAGATAAAGCAACATACTATGCGACATTAGTAGTAAACATGAAACAACAAACTCAGAAAATAAAAGTTTATGCAAAAAAACTAGAAGAAGAGAAAATTTTCAAAACTAAGTTTGATCAGAAAACCTGATACTGCTCCAGGAGAAGGTGGTCAGGTAGCTCAGGGTCTGGTATTGCAGCAAACTGATCACGTGCAAAAGAAAAAAAAAACAGTTATAAATGTTATAATTGCAAGAAAATAAAACATACACTAAGTTATAAATATTTTAACTCAATATTATAATGAAATTATGAAGATGATTAAATAGTTAAACGAAAAAGGAGAAGTATGGAATGGGTAATGCATGGACCCCCAGTTCAGTACTATTTCAGCATTGCACTAGCCAACTTATAAGCTCTCACCGGGTTGCACAATCACATCATGTAGATGTCGGACTTAGGGACCAACGTGTAACCAAGCCAGCAAGCATCAGAAGTGAAGACAGCATACAAGAGTCAGCGTTGACTGCTATTGGGATTCCCCATAATACAAGTCAACATAAAATTGCACTAACGTTTCTATAAAAGCCTTTCTATTGTTACACACATCTACACTTAAGAAATCTATATAGAAGGAAGAGTTGATTCAAAGAATAGTTCACTTAACATAGTCACATACACACAGAGGCAACAATATTCAAATGCTTGATGACCATTTGTACGACTCATAATTAAGGAAGATCAAGCTAATATTTTTTACAGTAAATCACACAATTAAGATATTTACATGAAATCAAATTATTAATACAAAAAAATGAATGCCAGAAGAATGAAATGCAACATTGAGATCATTATGCTGTTAAAAATAACTTTGCTGTTCAGAAATCTAATGAAGTAGACAGGAATGCCACGTAGAGAGGTACCTTGTCCATAATGGTGCATAAAAGAGAAACACCAATAGACCGCATGTTCTCGAACTGAATTGTACTTATCTATAAGAAGTTACATGAGAGAAATTATTTGAGTTACTTCATGACACGTGAAGAGTTCATAGGACTCAAGTAAGATTATAGTATTTGTTTTTTATTCAGCACCTGATATGCAAGAGAAATTAGCTCTTGCAATTGAAGAACCAGCCAATCTCCAGGAAATGGTCCCTTAGCAGGTTGTTGTCTTGCCAAAGAGAGGTCAAAGTGAGCAGGATTTTCTCCAACTGCTCCAGGAAGATGGTTTAAGCACCTAATTCCAATAATATATTAACTAAGATCCATTATACGCAAATAAATAAAAATGTCTGCAGTAATAGCATGAGAGAAACTGCCTTGAATTGTGATACATCAAAGAAATATGTTTGCCATTTATACAACATTCATTGAAAAGGAAACATGCGCATAAATCAGAGACTCTTGTATTCTCATATTGCAAAAGCAGTGTAAAAGTTTCTTGTTTCCTCACATGCAACAAAAACTTGAACTTAAATATATGACTGTCATATTTTTAAAATTATCAAAACACCATAATAAGACATTTGATATTTCTACAAACTCAAAAATGTTCTGTTGGCCAATCATTCAACATAAACAAGTACTAGTGTGGATACCTCTAAGGAAGAATGACCTTCCAAAAAGTTCCCAAAAGCACCTTTTCCTCTCGTACCAGCTGAATAATTTGTTTATGAATTCAATAAACAAACATTTTCCATGTCGATGATTATGATTTTGAAGTCCATGCTTCCAAAAGAAAAAGTTAACCCCCATCCTTCTATACTATATATTTTATTGAAAAATACTGAGTCTGAATTCTACCACACTCCCTGTGTATTCTTTTTTATTAATGTAATTTCTTGATTATTTATCAAAAAAAAAATTATACCATTTCTTTCCAGGCTTGCAGTAAATGGCTCGTGCTATTCCTGTGTATTCTTTTTTATTAATGAAATTTCCTGATTATTTATCAAAAAAAAAAAAATAGCCATTTCCATTTCTGTTTTTGTTTTCACCTTCTAATCTTTTCATTTTGTACCTTTTTTCTGGATTGCCTGGGCTTCCAAATGGATGTTGAATTTAAGTTCTTGGAGTATGTTTAAAGAGAACAAATGATGTAACTAACAAAGTATAATACTCAAAATAGATAAAACCAAATAATGTGATTCAGCCTTAAAATCTCAACGCACTTGTCACATTCAACATTATGATTCTATTCATGCCTGGTAATTAACTAAATTAATAAATTTGTTAAACTTTAGGAAAATGCAGATGAGGGAAAAGGAAATTAATTCAACTATAGCAAGAAAGAGTGGTAACAATTGGAGACACTGATTGGGAAACAACCATAAATCAATAAGATGAAGGAAAAATAATCTGCAGGCACAACTTTGATAATGAATAGCTAGGGGCAAATTCCTGCTTATTTATAGGTAAGGAAAAATGTATAAGCCACACATTGAGAATGTAGAAATGAGATACTGGATGTACAGCTCACACATACAGAAATGAACTGAGTTTTGAATAAGAATCTGCCCCCACTTAATCATTTGGAAAAGTTCAGTTCCTCTCGCATTACTTCATTTAAGATAAATAAAATTTGAATCATTGAAAAAGAGGAAAAGTATGGCCACATACTCAGCAGCAAAAACTCTCGTGCGATATCTGAGGTGCTTATCTCTTGAAAAGTTCAAACCGGAATAGTCGAGAGCGTAACCCTGAACTGGTGGACCTTCGGAGCTAGAAACCATGTTTTCATCATCATCTCCAAAATTCAACCTTTTCTCACCATCTAGACCACTTGAAGAATCATTCTCCAAATGCTTGCTATCACTGGCATCTCTTCTTAACGATGTAGAAAGAATCTATACAGTTTCAACACAGGATGAAAAATGAAAATAATCACATATATTTCTTCTATGAAAACAAAAACAATCGCAAACGAACTCTACCAGTATGGAAAAAGGAAACTACTCATTTCAGGCAGACAATGTGTCCATGATAGCATGCAAACCACATTTTACAAATTATAATAATGTCCCTCTTTGGTAGGAGTGGGTTCTTGAGAATCAAATTTCAGGATTTAAAATTTTGCACTAATCAAACTATCAGAATTATGTTTCTAGCTAAAGATATCTGTTAGAGAATGATTACAAGACGTCCATTGGATTATATGTTTCACTATTTTCCAAAACTCCACACGTTACTCTCGGGAAGATTTCCATTCTAGCAATCTTTAAAGTTTAAACCAAAGAAAGTCTAAAGCTAGGCACTTCAGTTTGGATATTTCCTTTATATAGTCATGGATTAAAATGTCTTGTCAATAAATGCAAAAAGAACACTGATCATATCACCGATTCATTAACACCCTGTTTGAAACCCGTTTTGAGTAGAAAAGAATTTTTGAAATAATGATTGATGTAAGAATGCGTGGTGGAAAAGTTATGAAAAGTTTTTGATTTGTGTGTAATATTATTTTATTAGGAGAATGTGTGGTTGAAATGAAAAATGAGAATGAGAATGGGAAATTAATGGGTGTCAAACGGGGGCTAAGAAAGTTGATGACTTATGCCCCTGTTTGAAACCCATTTTGGGTTGAAAAGAATTTTTAGAATAGTGATTGATGTAAGAATGTGTGGTGGAAAAGTGATGAAAAGTTTTTGATTTGTGTGTAATATTATTTTATTAGGAGAATGTATGGTTGAAATGAAAAATGAGAATGAGAATGGGAAATTAATGGGTGTCAAACGGGGGCTAAGAAAGTTGATGACATTGATAGTATTGAAACTTCAATATGGCCTCATTAAAACCATAAAACAAGCTTCAAGAGATTGTTTCAATCCAATTAGAAATTTTTTTTAAGGCGCACGCACTATTATTTTAATCAATTCAACAAACAACTTTGAGGAATGTATTACAGCACGTCATTCACTGCACCCCAGAAAGAATGCATTTGTCATATCCAATTTAAATTTCACTCCAGATTGGCTGAACATGGAAGAAGATGAAGGAATAAGTTCATTTTAAACAGGAGAACACCTTTTTGAAAACATTGTAAGTCCATGTTAATCCTTCCAAAAACTAATTTTGTTTCTATTTAGCTGTCCCATGTAATTTCTGCTCGTGTAAACAACTAGCTCATTCAAACAGAACTAACTACAAGAGCCAAACCTAAGATGCATAGATACAGACGCACATATTCGACAGACACAACATAACACGTGTCGGATACGTTGACATTCGATTTTTTGAAAAGTGCCAACACCAACACACTGCCGACACATTGATTAAAAAATTTATTTTTCTAATTTTATAGTGTAAGAAAATAAATATTCATATGCTTATTGCATAAAAAACAAATAGTACACGTGGTAGGACAAGACGCATCATGTCACGGACACGTTCATTAAATAGTTTAATCTATTTTAAAAATAAAATAAAATTAACACGTCAATTTATATAATGTAAAAGATAGAAAAATGACTTTTCTTTTTATATAAAATTTGAGGGGTTTTATATTGATAAAAAATGGTCCATTGCTATTAAATTAGAGAAAGTGGTATCGGAAATGATTCACTAACATAAAAAGAAATCTGAGTGACATGTGACTACAAATAATATTTTTAGTTTTAGGGTTTAGGTTTCAACTTTCAAGTAGGGGTAAACACAATTCGTTTTGATGGTTTTTGAAATATTTTCAAACCAAACCAATTTAAACGGTTTGAAAAAATTCCAAACCAAATTAGTTTATGAGATTTGGGTTAGCAATATAAAAATAATATTTTTTTTCCAATATGTGAAAAAAAAAAATATTGGTTTGAGTCAACAGAAGCGGACTAGTAATTGAACTTGTTGAAGCATAACCTGAACTAATAAATGGTATTCTGGGTAAAAAAAAAATAATTTTTTGTTTAAATTGGGTGAATGGTTTGATTTGGTTTCAAGTGGTTTTTAACCATCGAAGCCTAAACCAAACAATTTCCAAACAGTTTGGTTCGGTTTTTGAAATGTTGAAATCCAACCTAACAATTTCCAAACCAACAGTTTCAAAACCACAGTTTAGGTTTGGTTTGGGGGGTTAGCGATTTTTTTGTTCACCAATATTTTCAAGTACGGTCTTCATCCCTGTAAAAGTAAAGCTCAGGGCTTGATTGTCCCCTCTCTGTCTCTCTCTCCTACTGCACTTGTCGGCGATGGTCACTTTCAATGCACTCTCTAGTGAAGCGTTTTCCACTTCACTTGCTGACGATGACTTTTTTCATTGACGTCGAGAGGTTAGTTTTTTCTGTTTGTTTCACTGCATTTGTCGACAGTACACTCCACGTAGAATTTTGGACACATGTCGGAGCGTGTTCGGCACGTGTCAGTGTCCGATACTTGTTAGACACCGACACTCCGGCTCCGGCAACGTGATGTGCAACTAAGGCCATCATTATCCAGTCGCCGTACCCTACCAGAGCTTCTCTGTTGTTGGGTTTTGTAACAGCTTCTTAATAATATGAGCAACAAGGATGCAGAAAATGTACGATAAGAGGCAGGTAAGTAGAGGAAAAAGTTTTAATAATAGAATATGATTACAAGCCCAAACACATTTCCAATAGCAAGAAGTAAACTGGTAGGCTTATAATTGATAAAGCGTGCATATATCAAGAAACTTGCAGTCATTTTTATTACATAATTGATTTATTTCTGAATAAGGCATAGAGTTGAGCATGAGTTTTAAACACAAATATATTAAATTGCCAGATCAAAGGAGTTACCATGTTTCGGCATATCGACATCCAGTGAGATGGGCATGATGGGCATGATGCATAGAGCAATCGCACGATCGTGGTACGTGCTAAATTACCAATCCTGCAAAAACAAAATAAGTCCAAAAAACTAAGAATACACAAAAAATGTACCATTGTCTTACTCCCTAGAAATCTGAAAACCTGAATTTGATACCAGAAGAATATGCCCCAGTTTGGGCTCCACTAAAAAATGGATTTTGAGGAAAAAATATATTTTGGAATATTGATTTTTTGGAGAATGGGTGGTTAAAAAGTAATGAAAAGTTTATGGTTTGTGTGTATATTATCTTATTGGAGAATACGTAATTGAAAATAAGATAGAAAAATGCATTTTCTAAAAAATGGAGCCCAAAAAGGGGCTATATTAAAAGTTAGGACAAACAAAAATAGAATCAAGAAGATTAATTTGGGGCAGAAGAATATTCTGCTACATGTGTTTTCAATAAAAGACCTCTATACATGCAGCACTATTCAGCTATTTCGATGTTGCCTGTTCATCTAGGAGAAATGAAATACAAAATCACAGTCTAATGCAGAGACAACCATTACATGTCAAGTTATCGTTCATTATAGAAGATAATGTTGGAGTATTCATGTCCATTATATTGTCATCATAAAGGATAGATTACAGCCTCAAAAAGAGCCATCATTCCAAAATAAAAAATAATGATCCTAAAAAAGAAAAACTAAACGAAAGAGAATATGCACGAGAAGATCTGCCTGGTGTCGCAGCAAAACTTGGAAGAAAATATAAAGAGTATAAAGAGTATGCGCAAATTACTTACTCTGAATCAGTTTCCTCATCAAGCAAATGGAACAATGTTTCTTCTATCTGTTCATCGATCATGGAAACCTGCAATTCGATTATCAAAATGGGTAACTACATAGAATTGAAATCTTGAAAATCTGAAGCATTTATGTACTGGGGAAAAAGTTGAAATATATATCAACTTGTGTCTTTGTAATTGTTAGGGACTTAGATGTAACTTTGTAAATTTCTTTTCCATCCTTGTATATAGTTTGGTAATCTATCAATAATAAACAATTCTTTCTCCTTCCCAAAATATCACGACATGATATCAGAGCTTGGGCTTTGATTAAACCTATCGAACGCTAGTGCCAGCGACGTCGGCGTTTTTCCCCGGTTACCTAGGCACCGACGACCTCCGGTGTAGCCTCCACTGTGTCCGAACAGTACCCAAGCACTGTTACGCGAACCCTAGGTGCACGGGTCTTCTGTTTCTTCGGTTTGCAACCTCTTTTTCGACCTGGCTCTCGACTACCCAGGGTCGGTCGGCACCTGCGCATCTCCGGCGCTGACGTGGCGTCGGTTTTTCTCTCCATTCCGGTGAATTTCTCACGATTTGTCAATTTTTCCCGGGTTCCCAGCTCATTTCTTACTGCTCCTCGGTATTTTCTGCCTTTCTCAGCTTATCTCTTGATCACTTACGTACCTTGTTGTTAAGAGATTGGATTATCTGGTTTTTTGAAGTTTTCTCTGAGTTTAGTGGCTGAAGACTGAATCTCTATTGTTTGCATTCGATGGTCTCGTGTTTCCTGTTGTTTTTCCAAACTATTCTTGGGAAAAAATGATGGAGAACAAAGTGGTTACATCATTAATTCATGAGACATCATCTCCAATTCACATTAAGTTAGATGGTACTAATTATCGTGTGTGGTCAAAATTGCTGGAAATGCAC
>CAIGRS010203824.1:0-17217 GCA_903798395.1 Fraxinus floribunda | reverse complement strand
TGAGGGGGCGAATATTGCTTTAAGGACACTATGTTGAACACAGGCCCCGGCTCTAAAGACGTCAATTCTATTTTCTTTTCTGTTCACTGTAGTTGTTTTTTTTTTCCACTGCAATTGTCTTTTACTTCTTCTAATTGTTTAGTTACAGAAAAGTGATAAGAGCCAATGTTCACCTCTGTTTTGAGCATATGACCTTTCTATAGAAATATTTTGACAAAGGAAAACTAATTTTCCGCTCACAATAAACATTAACAAACTTAATTTTGTTAAAACACGGGTCTAAATTTTCTATAACGTGATCGATAGTTAAGTGATTGAATCTACTTCATCAATTATGGTCGATACAAAGCACCCCCAACTTTGGCCACATATAGTTAAAAACAATTTCAACGTAATCTATGGATTGTTATTTAGGTGGTATGTATTTTAAAAATCTTTCGATGCACGCAATATTGATGTTCAATGAATAGACGTCCAAGTTCAAAATTGATCTCCAATAATTTCTATCTATAACTCAGTAATTATGTCTAGGTGTCATTATTTTTATATAAAAACTAAACTAATCTATATAGAAATATAAATTTGCACTGAAAATATAAAATTTGCAGAGAAGCTTGAACATTTGAGTAATATTGTTATCTCAATTAGATATGATCACAAACAATTATTCAATTTGCACATAATTTTTAATTTTTAATTTTTTTTTTTTTTTAACAGAAAATATACAGATGCTCACAGTGGGTGGGCCCCGCCCTGTATTTAAAAAAGAAAAAAAATGTGCGGGATTCACATATTATGTGTGTTCTGTAAATTTTTTATTGATTTTGCTTTTGTATATGAAGCATTTCTCGATCACAAAAGGATGTGATATTAAATGATGAAATCAATAAAAAAGATGATCAAGCCAAATGGCAGGCCATCGAGGTTGCTTTGTCCCAATCTCTTATGACACATCTTTAGAAGATTCACCATTTTTCTCTCATTGCCATACTATGCACGCGCACGTTAGTTTAAAGGTTTTAAAAAAAATAAATGGTTCTTGAAATAGCTACTGGTTCTCCAAAATTTGTAGAGTTCCCTGACCAAGCAGATTAATTAAAATTTGTTTGGCACCCTGTTTGAGTCTTATTCTTTAAAATTTAATATAAATTCAAATTTCTTTTCTCTAATTTATTATCACACATCCTTTAAACATCATTTTTTGTTAAATCTATTTTGGAAAAATAGAGCTCAGACATGAGTTAAATTAAGAATAACGGTCAAGACTATTGTTCCGGGTGTATATAATAGCGAACTTTTGACAGAATTTCTCTCTACAAAGAAGAAAACGGTTTTGGAATGTTTTGAAAGTGATTTGCAAGAGATTTTATACAATGCTCAATGCAAATATGATATGTGATGTCTAATGGACGTTCAAGGGATCCTATATATAGAGAATGAGAGGTTGTGAATGAAATGTCGCACTCCAAGATCAGCAACTCTTATCAAAGGTCACACAATGCACTGTTGCTAGCTTGTCGCCATCACCTCACTCGAGCAATAAAAATAGAGACTTTTCGCTAGCTTGTCGTTGGCTTGTCGCTGGAGCGACAGTCCAGCCATAAGCTAGCAACAGCCTTAGTCAATTTTCAGACAGCTTCCTCTATTTTCTTCCCAACTTTGGACTACAATTTCTCATTCATCTGGGATTTGTTTTGAGATTTCAAATATACCACGACAATCTATTGGACGAGTAGAACAAGCTGATCTATTTATATTTGTAATTTGACCATCGGATCAAGTCGAATATTTGGCCGAAGTTGACACGAAAATGACTTTTCCAAGTTTTTGGTTTTGACACTTAACCAGATTTTCAATCTTCTAAACCAATTTCCAACAATCCCCCATATGAACGGAAATTCGAACATGCATATGAAATGTGAAATTATGATGCATTGTAGAGAGAGCGAAAAAACACTGTATCAGGTAAGGTAGCTTCCGGCTTTGAACCTCCCTTAGTGAAATAATATCGAACTTACTTGACTAATTGGTGAACATGATGTCTTGAACCATTCAATTGTTAGTGTAAGCTAAGACAACAATACTCACACAAATGTCTTCCCTAATCCGTTCATATTTCTCTTGACTTGGTTTATTTTTGCCCTGAGCCACCCTTGGGTTTCATAAGTGTTTAGAGAATTGTAGCATTGAGCAATTCTCATTGAAGCGGCCCCACTTCACACTTACATATGTGACCTCCTATTAAGAGTTTTATGCTCTATTCCACTTGACTTAATCAAGATATATGAATCATTAAAAGTATCTTAACATTTAATCATTCTGCAGAAAGCATTTTAATATCATAGGAATGAGTTAGGAAGTAATTTTCTAAGTGCTTCATTGAATCTTCATAACTGAGTTGTCCCTTTGAACCAAGATCTTGGGATCTCCAGTCAACAAGGTAGGATTACCATTATAAAAACACTTATGTAGTAGGCTTTAAACTTATTCCTTTCGATATGCAACGTACTTGATTTCTAAGCAAACCTTTTGTAAGTGGATTCACAATGTTCTCCTTTGATTTCACATAATCAATGGAAATGATGCCACCAATAGCCAATTGACTATCACAATGTATACTAATCGCAAGTGCTGGCTTAGGCCAACATGGAATATCTTTTAGAAAGTTACGAAGTCATTTTGTTTCTTCTCCAGCTTTGTTCAAAGCAATAAACTCCGATTCCATTGTTGATCGAGCTATACACGTTTGCTTTGTAGATTTCCATGATATCCAATTCGCATCATAATATCCTTCCAATACCGCAGGATATTTTGTGAAATGTAATCTATATGCTAAGGTATACTTCAAATACCTAAGAACCATTGTTAAATCCTTCCAATGATCATGGCTTGGATTACTTGTGAATCTACTGAGTTTATTCACAGCATATGTTATATCCGATCGAGTGTAGTTCGTAATATACATTGGACTGCCTATAACCTGTGAATATTTTAGTTGTGATATACGTTCACCCGTAATTTTGACTTATACACTCCATAAAGTATATTGTCCAATCCATTAATGTTGTAGTTCTTGCACAGAAAGTCCGATTTTTTCTCCAAAGACTCCCAAAGTTCTTTAGCAGATTTCATAGCACTATAAACGCCATATAGTGTATTGTCTAGCCCATTGAGAATATAGTTTTTGCACAGGAAGTCCGAGTGCTTCCATGCATCCAATGCAATAATCGATTCACGATTAATTTCCTTCTTATACTGTCGGCGCAATTTCCTTCAGAAACTTTGTCAAATTTAGCGTGGTAAGATAGAACAACATCTTTTGTCGCCGTCTCTTGAAGTCCACACCTCCAAACTTTTCAGGTTTTTCCCCATGTGGGATCGTAATATTTTGTAGCGGTACAGCCATAGGCAGAACCATATTATTTGTATCATATTGACTCGAAGTAACCTCTACAGTACTCATTTCTGTTACTTAAACAGAAGATTAACGCAACAACAATAAAGGGAAAATAATAGTACACGAAGACTATTCCAAAAGATGACAATACGGTTTTGATAACAACAAACAACCACAGACATGATTTTGTCTTAGATTGTTGTTCCGGGTGTATATAATAGCGAAAAATGGTTGTTTATGTAATCAAACAAACAAAGTTTAATCCGCAGGAGCGTGACTAAACAATATATATTTGAGATTTCAAATATATCACGATGATCTACTAGACGAGTAGAACAAGTTGATCTATTTACATTTGTAATTTGACCATCAGATCAAATCCGAATATTTGGCCGAGGTTGACACGAAAGTCACTTTTTCAAGTTTTTGGTTTTGACACTTGACCAAATTTTCAATTTTCTAAACCAGTTTCTCTTTCCTTAAGACAAAATTGCCCCGCAATTCCTTGTGATTTGTGATCAAGTTATATAGAATTGTGACCTTAATATATTTAATTGATAAAATATATGTTTAATTAATTAATTTAAAAATAAAATTTAAAAAAATTTGAGATTTGAAATTTTAAACCTTAAAAAATCTGAAATTTGAAATTTTAAACCTTATTTCTTAACTTTGAAATGAGTGAAATTTAACCTCTTAGTTATGAGTTTTCTCAATATATTATAATTAATAAAGTTCGTTGCGCCAATGGTAGTTAGAGGATCTCCAACCATTCATCCATCTCCAATTTAATTTCAGTGATATTCTGTTTAGTTAATATGAGGGGAAAAAAAAAGACATTGTGAAGATGATCGTCTAGATATAAAGGCTTTGTTAGATGGAACGAGTCATCAAAATTAACTCTCTCTCTCTCTCTCTTCCATTTCTTATTTTGTCTCTCTTTTATTAAGCCAATGTTTAACTCTTATTTTTTAAACTCAATTTTCTTCAAAATCATTTCTATCCACACATTTGAATCCATAACTTTTCAATCACACATTTCATTAAATTTTATATTAAATTTTATCAAAATATATTAAAAATCTGATTTAGACTTTAAAGTCATTGGAAATCTTTTTATTTGCATGTCATGTAAACTACAGTCCATGCAAACGCATTGAGCATACTCTTAGCATCAATTTATGTTGAAGTGGGATCCACTGATTTATTGGTTGATGAATCAATATATATTTGAACCGTAGTTGTTAAATTCTCAATCCAAATTTTTACGATCCTATGATTTTATAATCATGTGATATTATAGTGAGTATCCGATGTGAAAAGTTGAGAACAATGAAAGCAACTCCAAATGTTGGCTCATTTGGTTGTTTAATTTATTAAATAAATAACTTTTTTTTTAATCTTAATCTAATTAATAAATAATTATACTCTTCAACAATTTCAATTAACAATATTATTCAATTATCTAATATTATTTATTATTTGAAAATTATGTGTAAAGTATAATACAAATTTCAAAATGACAAAAAAAATTGTGATAATATATAAAATATATTATATTATATGACAAATCAAATCATATTGTTATCAAATCGGATAAACCTATATTTATATTTGCTTCAGTTAGTTAACGGATATTCAGATTTTGATCTTGATCGGATTATCAGATTGATACCCTAAATCTATATCTTATTAATTTCATCGAATTCGAATCGAATTCGGATCAAAATCCAATATATTGACAACCATAACTATAACCATGTGTGACATAATGTGATGTTTATATTCCTCGCAAGTTTTAATTACATTTTGACCCTTCCTTTATGAGTAATGATACTCAACTTTATTAGTGCTTAACACAGTTTAAATGATAATTAGAGGACATTAAATGGCTCCCAGGGCAAATCTCCCAGTGGCAAGGGGGGGCGGTTAGGGCTTAGCCCGGTAGTGTGCAGAGTTTGATTCCCCNGGCAGGGTCGATGAGGGCCCTCAAGGTTGGGGTTCAACCTTTTAGAGGACATTAAATGATATATTCATTTAAATGGAAAGTCAAATATTAATCCATTTAATTGGACCTGTCGAGTGTGACCACCTACACTGGTGATCTAACATCACTACGCTATCATGCTAGATAACTTTATTTTTCCTTAATGAATAATGTTATTTATAGTAAAAACTATTGATAGTCGCCCTACGTGACAAATACATGAAAGTTTATTATTTTATGCATGATGTAATAAAAACTTATAACATTAATCAAATAACAAACTGTTTATATATGCTACGTAGGGTGACTATTGATAGTATTCACTATGAATAACATTACTCTTCCTTAAAGCCCTTATTTGATCTCCTTTATTTTCAAAATACATTTTTCTATCTCTTCTTTTCAACCACACATTTTTCAATAAAATAATGTTACATACAACCTCAAATTTTTTTCCTTTTTTTTAACCATACATTATCTATTAATCTACTATTTCAAAACACATTCTTGCAATAAAATAGGGCTCAAACAGAGTCTTAGAGACGAAATTGTCCCTACCATTACTTACCATGTAGTTGCCCATAGAACATGCTCAAGGGCATTTTCAACATTTCCATTTTCTGTTGGAGGTATGCATTTTTCATCAAATTATTCCCAATACATGAATTTCATAAAAATAATGTTGTATAGCACCACTGGTGTTACAACAACAGTCTAAGTAATGTTAAATAATATGCTCAATAAAATATAAAATTAAGTGATTCATTTAATAATACGTCTTGCTTAGTGTCACTTACACAAAAGTTTTAACATTGTGGTGCTAAATAACATTCATTATTTTATAATACATGTTATTGGACAATGTGACTCATAGTCGATGTAAAAATAGGCTCAATATTAGGGTGGACTGGTCCAATTCGGTTTGATTCTCAACCAACTTTTCGGGAATTTAATAACTATTGTCAGGTTCAAATTTGGCTTAATTCCATTCGGTTCCGTACCATACCATAATTAAATTATTTAACATTTACAACACACTGCATTATGACATGTTCAATTTTAACTCCTACAAAGTACGTAATTTGACCAATTTTGATTACTCAATTTTGAAATTATTTAAAATTTGAATTACAAAGATAGACTTGGGACGAAAACAGAAAAAAAAAATGATATCTTGGACTTAATTAATTAGTTGACAAGTTTATTTAGGAAAAAAAAAATTTAAAATAATTTAGCTTATTTTATATAAAAATAATTTAAAACTAGGGAGATTCAATTCTTACTCGATTTTTGATTTATAATTGAGAATCGAACCAAATTCGTCGATTCTCGATTCTGATCGTTGGAATATTTAATTTAAGAAGAATCGAATCAAATTACTCAATTCGGAAGTTTTCTTTAGCCCTCCTCATTATTACACCATTGCTTCGATTTTGATACTCATTTGAATATTTAATTTAAGAAGAATCAAATTGAACCATTCAATTTCGGAGTTTTGTTTAGTCCTCCTCGATATTATACCATTGCTAAGTAGATTAATGGTGAATAATGTTTCTGTCAAATAACATATCCGTATAACGTCCTTGGCAGCACCAAGCGGAAACATGTCTTGTCTGAAAATATATGTTTTTGTCTAATTACAAATCCCACGTGGTTTTGCCCCTTAACTACCCGCTCACAATTTTAACATACTCTAACCTCTCTCAATCACAGATTCATCTCTCTACGTCGCCTAAGTGATTTTTCTGAGGGTACCCAACAAAAATTGAGGTTCAAGTTTTGATTACTAGCACTAGTTATAGCCATCATTGTTTTACCTTTCGGTTATTGTTTATGGCTCATCAATTGCATTTATATTTTCGAAGTTTCGTTTTCTTCAAATTCAAACTTGCATAATTTTGATCCAACCGACCTTCAGATTTTCTTTCAAGAATATAGACTTTTCCCTTTCTTCTTTCCTCCAAAAATTCTAATTTCCATGCAAGAGTCCAGTTTGACGGTTGAAATATTAATTTTCATCTTTAGTTCTTTAAATGTTTTAAATTTTCAAGTTTTAACGCCTGTTTTGTGACCTTAAATTCTGCCAGGAAAGTTGAATAGTGAATATTGAATACAATGGCAATTGAATTATGTTCTGATAATCCTAGAAGTACGAACGTGAGTCCTAGGATTTCATTTTCTCATGATTTTTCACAAGCAGCTGCAGATGTAATTCCAGTAGAAAAATATATTGAATCGAATTCATCATCGACTGATGATTTTGAATTCTGTGTATTCCGGGGAAGCTTTGATCAAGAATCTTCTTTGGCCGATGATATTTTCTTGGATGGAAAGATTCTTCCAGTTGAAATCAAGAAAAAATTGGCAGCTCCACCCAAAAGGGTGGCGGAGCCTCCGCTATCGCCACCACCTCCAAATCCACAATATGATCACAAGATTAATTCTACATCTAACAAGAAGAATATTGGGAACTCAGAAGAAAAGCAAAACAAGTCATTTTGGCTATTCAAGCGAAGCAGTAGTTTGAATTGTGTCGGCAATGGTGGTGGCTATGGACGGAGCTTATGCCCTTTGCCACTTCTATCCCGGAGTAATTCAACAGGTTCAGCAACCAGTTCTAAACGATCATCAATATCAAAATGCAGCTCCAATCATAAGCAGCAGCATAAGTCTTCATTATTCAGTAATTTGGCGGCGAAGCAATCACGATTTTTATCATCATCTGCTTCTCATCAGAAGCCTCCATTGAAGAAAAATATTCAGGGTTCTCATGGAATTAATCCAGTTTTGAATGTTCCTTCTGCAAGTCTGTTTGGTTCTATATTTTCTGGTGGCAAGGACAGGAACAAGAGCAAGAAGTGATTCAAATTCTTTGTAGTTCTTGAAATAGTGTTATAGTTAATTTTGTTTCTTTTGGTTTAACAATTTGTTCAGGTTTAGTGCTAAAGAAATAAATTCAACACTCAATAAATATTGGATGTCTGGATAGTATTTTATAATATAAGTAACAAGATTTTAATTTCTTGTTCTTCGTTATTCGACCTTACATTGTCTATTCAAAGATGGATAAGGAATCTCTTATGCTACTCTCGATTAATTTCTTTCATACATCTTATATTTTTTGCGATTAAAGATTAAACTGTACAATTGATAAATTTTTGACTTTTTCCTTTTAATACTGTCCAAATATTAATCCAACTTGTACCATACAAATCACTAGTTGGGTCAAGAATGGCTATGTTGGTATGACCATAGAAAGGAAAGGCAAGGTAGGGTAGGGTAGGGTAGGGTAGACGGTCAAGAGTAAAACGTATGCATATTTAGTCTAAATAAATTAGCAATGGAAAGATATTCCAATTATATATTTCTATTTAATGTAATTTAAGTAAATATTAATCAATCATGTTTGGAACATATTCTTAAATTCATTTTTCTTAAACTCATTTTTTACTATACATTATCCTAATAAAATAATTTTACGTGTAAATCGACATTTGATAGTTTCAAATTTACCCAAAAAATTGTGTGTAACTCGACAGGGACCACCTACATGAATCAGCATGCGTGGGGGCTATCACCATGTTTCTCAGTAGAAAAAAAATCACAGAACAGCCCTTTGCATGGACAACATTTTTAGCTGCCAATGGAGACCAGGTATTGGCAGTGCAGTAAAGAAAACGCAATACTGTTGTTATAGAGCCAAGAATGTTGTTTTTAACTTATTACCTTTCAGAATGATTAAAGCGTTCAAGACACTGTTCATAATCACTTCACCTAATTATTGCAAACCATTTTCCTGATATTTATAAGCCATTCATGAGAAGTCGTTTAATTACTTGTTTACTTAAATAAGTAATTTTTTTAAGGTTTAGCGTGACATAATTGATCAGCTGAATACTTTTGTTTCTTAGCGTGTTTTTCTAAAAGTTGCTTACACAGGAGGGTATATGGCATTGCCACTCGAATGTTGTTCGTTTTGGGTAATTCACACAGTGCCTTTTCACATTGTTTCTAATGGAAAGGAAAAGATATGAATGTTCAAAAGAAAAAGAAGAGGGATTTTGGGTACTTTTCTTGTTGAGATTGTTCATTTGTGGGAGAAATGAACGATAGAGTGGAGACGGCGTCGTCTTTGGCTATCGTAGAGCAGAAGCCTCAGAAAACTGGTGGGTATTTTCTTTCAGCTCTTTGATTGGAACAGTAGATTTGCAAGGGAGAAACTTTTGTCCAAGAAACTGTTTCCACAAGGTTAGTCCTTTTACCTGTTTTTTGCTCTTATTTTCGTGTTGACCATCTTGTTTAGAAGCCTAAGCTTTTGTTAGATGCATTCATTCCTAAGATACACAGCTAACATGCAGACTAAATTCATTTATTTATCTGTATTCCACATTTAATGAAGTTTACAAGCAATTTTTACCTTTGTACTGACAAAGATTCTCTCTTTTTGCTCTTATTTTTGTGGAGTTTAACAAACAGTAGTCTTTTATCCTGGAAATAATAATAGAAATTTCATCTTTTGCAGCATTGATATTCACTCAGAGCAAGTTTCAAAGAAGTTTAAAGGTGATGAGAAGCCAAAGCTTCTGTTGGTAATACCTTTTTTCTCAACAATCTTTATATTAAGTTGAATATAGCTTTGAATATATAATCGAATACTAAAACTTGATTTCTCGATATTTGAATAAATTTCTCAAATTTCCTTTTAAGAGCTAATTCTACTTTCTATTTCTAATACCTTAACCAATATTTACTATATCCAAATTTACCTTCATTCTAATCATAGAAATAATCACACCTTCCAATCTAGTGAAAACTAGCAGTCAACAACTCAACCAATTCAACTTCCATCTTGTTCCATAAATTCATGCTTCATGTGAGTAATTCTGTCAACTTAACATTTTCACAAACTATCTTTACTCAAGAACACGATTAAAAATTTTAGGGTTTGCTAGAATTGCTTAACTTAAATAATTAGCATGACAAATCACAAAGGTTGGCTTGAAACTATACAAGTAAAATGAAAAATGGGTTTAAACAGTGGAGCACTAACTCAAATTTGCAAAGGAACTTCCTCATCTTCCATTTAATAAACATTTAATCATTTAACTTCAATAATAGATGAGTAATTCCCTAAATTTAAATGATGTCCATCTAACACCCTCAAATATTGTCAATTGTAAAATAAACCTCAATAAAATAATTTATTTCATATAAGTCCCTATTTGACTGTGATCTTGACTAGTCGAACCTTCGACTTTAAATAAAAAATCTTGACTTTTGACTAATATAAAATGAAGTGTAACAAAAATGCAGTGGCTTTTGGATAGTCATCAGTGCGACCCTCAGAATCGAAACCAAAATCAAATGTTTCAGAAGGAGAGGAGTTCTTCCAAGGTCAAAGTTTAACAGTATGCAGAGCAACAAGGTAGCGGCAACAAATGGCCTCAAAAACTTGCTAAATTGTAGCTTAAGTGATAGTCCTAGGCCACAAGTGCCAGCCAGAATGGATAAGTGTAAATTTGAAACAGGGAGGAGAGTTTGTAGCAGGCAAAATGATTCCATATCACCAGTGCGAAAGAGAAGGCCAATTAATATATCTAGACAAAATGAAAGTTCTAGCTTTTAAGTTCTGTCTCCAGCAAAGAGTTGAATCGTCTCAGAGGATTTACTTTTGATCCTCGTCAATTGATGGTTCATCAAAGTGCCTTCTATTCCAAGTAGAATTTCCTTTCAAAGCATATGTGTCATAATTTGTTCGACTACTGCTTGGCCATAAGCACTTCACTTATCCTGAAACTATTCTTGATATCCACAGAAAAGATTTTACTATAGTATTCCTGGAGTTTTGAATGCAGTCCTACAACGATTCCTCTCATGTAAACTCCAAGCAAGATAGTTCTTTTGTACAAATTCACGGATGTTTAGGATTGGTTGCAGGTATAACAGATCAGCTGTACATTCTTAGCATTTCGCTCGAAAAAAAGGGCGTTTGCAATTGCAGGTTTAGTAAGCTACATTAATCTGTACATACAGATTCAAATCATCTTCGAAACTGAGAATTAACGAATATTTGGGCTCAAGTGTATTCTGAGACGATATGTTCATTGACAAATACTTTATACAGTCATAAAAAAAGCGTGATAATTCTAGTACATTGAAGGGCGAAAATGCCTGCAAAGAATTCAAAACACAACATATTTTTCCAGATGTGCTACAATCAGATTGAAAGGGATAATTCTTTATAACAGTATTTATAGCAGGATAAAATCAAAACCACTCTACATCAGCAAAAATCAATAAAAGAATCTAATACTAAAGACAAACAAGAAAGATCAATAAATCTCTCTGTAACATAGGAGCAATGCTCCGCCGAGGTAGAAGGGCCTGGGGTCGGAACACCCGTCCTCTCCCTATGAAAATTTAGAATTGTCTGTACCCAAAAACAGTCTTCCCAACACCTCTAGAAATCCTTCCTCCTCCATTAATACCATTCCTTGCAGCAGCAGCCAATCCCTTTAACTCATCAATGTTTGCATAGCTTTTCCTACTCATCAATCCATCACTCTTTTTCTCCCCAGAATTCACAGACTTACTCCCTCCTCCCACTTTCCCATAAACCTTCCCATTCTTCCACCCGGCCGGTGGTGGCGTCACTGACCTCTCCATTACTGGTGGCAGCGCAGCCACTGGCTTCCGGTTCTCCTTCCGTAAGGCGGATGAAAAATCAGGCACCGATCGGGTTAAAACAGATGATTCTTTAGGTCTTTTCGGTGGTGTCGTGAAATTCAGATTCCCCTGAAATTTCACCTGCTTCTTTGGTGGAGTCAAAACCGAAACAGATTTATTTTGATTCTTTTCCAATTCTACTTTTTCTGGGGTTTTTTGAACGTCAATCAAATTCTTTGATCTTAGCTTCTTTTCTCTCAGATCAGCATAAGCTTCATATCTAGGGCCTCTCTCCATGACAAAAATCTCTGTTGTGAGCGGTAGGAGTTGGGTTTTATCAGAATCGGAGAACTGAGAGACAATCAACAGTTTGGGATTAAAGAGATGATTTTCTTGTAGCAGAGAGCAATTGGCCTCTGCCATTGATGGAGGAATTATTTTTGTAGATTTTGCAGTTTAATAGAAGTAGTTTTGTTTTAAAAATATGAATTTACAACGGTCTAATAAAGAAGGGTATGAGCGCCTGCCAACGTTCTAATTAAAGGTGGACCCTACTTGAATGAAGAAAAATCAAAAGTTGGATCTTCGATGGACCGCCCGATTCTTCCCTTTTGACCCGAAAAAGGAGTGGGTATAGGACCCGACCCTAGCTTTCACTCTCTTTCTTCTTCTTTTCCTTGTGGGACATTACAATTTAGATTTTAGCTCTTGCTTAGAAGATTCAATTTGACCAAGATTTGGGGATTAGCTTAGTTGGCATCAATGTGTTTTGAATAAAAGAAAGTTCATTCAATTTGATAGAACATCAACTTTTTGTGTGATAACTAATGGATAAAACCAATCACTGCTTTAAGCCTAACTCAAATTGTAAGATTGAAACGAAACCAGGTGAGATTGTGGCTCATTTGAAGGGAAAGGGTGAAATATAAAATAAAAATCATGCATGTTTTTCGATGAAACATTCTATCCTCATTTTGCATAAGCGTTCAGAAATTTTTTGATTTTTTCGATTGTCCATGGATTTTGACTGCAACAGATGAGTTTTTGAAGTCGTGCATGTTTAGAGTGCTTATTTGAAAAGAATGGTGGGTGTGCCATTGTGATGAGTTAGCTGTTTTTGGTGGTTGCGCTGGGCTTAGAGGGTGTTCGGTGGGGATTAAAATTAGATTTTTAGGAGATTGTGATAGAAGTTTTTGAAATGTGTGGTTGAAAAGCTGTGGGACTCATGAAAAATGTAGTTAATATTGATTGTTTGACTTTGACTCAGATTAAAATCTGATTTTAATCAGTACCAAACAAGGCCTTAAGTTCGGAATTTCTGCAACCTGGACCAGGTTGGACATGGTGAAAATTTCCATTGCCGACCTGGCTTACTCGAGTCAATATTTTTTCTAATAAAATGAAATAAAAGCTCAAATTTATGCCGAAGGATCCTAATAACCAAAAAATTGGCTATTTATTATTTTGTTAGGAAAAAGGTTCACGTAATTCTATTGGTGCGGATTTCAAATTTACATTAGCATTCTTGTATATAGCTGGCAATGTTGTGGAAACAAAAAGGGTAAACAGAGCCTTGCAAAGTAGTATTATTGCCCCCCCAATGTTGCTTCTTATGTCTGATTTTGGTTGTTGTGTAGGTGCAATATCCTGTCTGAATGGCATCACAAGGACTCTTTAATGTTCACTAATTGAGCATTTTTTTTTTAAAAAAAAAGGGAAAATAAAAGATAAACTCACACAGATGGTGAGATGGATGGGGACATGCTCATCCATATCAACAAGAGTGGTTTCAAATCAATCATAGAAGCATCTGCCAATAATCCTAACCACATATATATCTACACAGCCACACATTTCTCATGCCCCTCTCATTGAAATTTCAAACATATCAGTTACTAGATGGTCTGTGTATATTTTGCAGATCATATTCCCCCTTGAAAACAGTTGAAAATTTGGCTTGGGGACGTTTCTGAGGAGACAATTCTGCGAACCAGAAGATAGTTTCATGCTCACCTTCTCAATCATCCATTTTCTCCACCAGCAAACACAAGCTTCAGTTGTAGCTACTACATCTACATGTTTGATTTCCTTTCCCACCTTTCCTTCGTGTCAAGCCTAAACAATGGTAGCAAATATAGAAAGTTACATAAGTTGATGCAAAATTGGGCTACTGTATTAGAGAGTAAAAACGTTGGCAATCAACATTTCATTTTCAATTGTCGTGATACTATAAACGATATTGAAATGACTACATCAATAAACTAAGGTTGAAAGTTGAAATGTACCCCCAATGCAACTTTTGGCACTCTTTTGATGCCTTGTTTGCTGCTACTTTGCCTTGTTCCAAGGGGGAAGTATGTCCCAAACTGTTTTCCAGGGATGGAACGCTGGAATTTGAAATGCTTTTACTTGGGTTTCTATCTATGCATTCTTTACCATTGATGTCATTCCCACGTGATTTGCCAACGCTGTCAACTAATCCTACAAAAATATCCTCGGAAAATCATAATTCATACAAACTCTCATATCAAGGGAGCAATGCCTACCTGCAACAATATGACATACCTTTCGGTTTCTTTTTTATTTTTGATCTGGCTTTTATTTGTAAGCGCCTTCTATGCAATTCCTAACAAAAAATTCCAAATGCTTTTAAAATAAAATCTCCAAGTTACAAGAAAGAGAACCAACTTATGATCACCCATTACTTCAGAATGCAATCAATAATAAATAACAGCATCATTATAAGAAAACAGGACAGATACAACAATAATAACAAGAAGCTAAGGCTTCTTTCAAATAAATTTTAGATCGGCTGTGTAAATCCTTTTCTGCCATGCCTTTTCTTTGCTGCCATTCTTTTATGTATTGTTGAAAGGATAACCAGAGTTCTCCTTTTTATTCAGAAAGCAGGCATTATAGCTCACAAATCCATAAAGTTGAACTGGCAAAACAAATCGCCATCTTTGAATTGGCAAACAAAATCATAACAAAAAAGTTCAATTTAATAATAAATATGAAAGAATTAAATCCGATGCAAAACAAACCCGTATATCTTCTCAAGGAAAGACACAAAGTTTAAAAAAAAAAACGAAAAACGAAAGATTAGGTAGCAATAACATTATTCATAAAAGCCATATAGTTTTCGGTTTTTTGCTGATTCTCGATATATAAGAGTTAGAAAGTCAATATAATGGGTTAATATTCATTTGATCTCGAAATCAAATCGTCTGGTACAAAACCTTACAATTTAGAAATGCAGGGAAATAAAAATAATAGAATAGCGAAGCAACAGGGTATACTTGGAACTTAGAGAGCTGGGATGGAGTGAGCCCACTTTTGGGCATGAAATTCGGCATTAAAGATGCTGCAGAGGCTATAGATGTTTCTCTCCTTTCATCGTCGTCTTCTCCTCTTTCCATTCTCCCTCCTTCGCTCTCAATGAGTGAACGTGTTGTTATAAAAGGTTATGCAATTCTGAATGACAGACAAATGCCAGCAGATTGCTTTAGCGAGAATACGTGATTAAAATTAGGGCTCATGAAATCAGATTAGGAATGGGAGCAGTGTGTACGATGGGCCGGGCCCAGAGGCTCGACCCGTACTTGATTAGAAAATGATTGTCTTATTTGCATAATGGTCCCTAATATATGACACACGTGTGGAATCAGGAATTACTGTTGACTCTGGAATGTGAAATTGGTCTTTCTCGTAACTTGCCATACCATTTTGGCCCTCATTATTTAGCATTATAATTTTTGGAATAACATTTTTTTGGAAAATGTATAGTTGAAAATGAAGAAATATTTTTCGATTTACATGTAGTATTATTTTATTAGAGAATGTGTGGTTGAAAACAAATATATTATAATTTTCTGATTTCAAGACCATTAAATTCTTTGAAAATGTTAAAGGTACCCAGACGTTTACATGCCCGAGTACCCGCACCTCACAAGGTAGAGGTGGGAAAGGTGTGGGCCCCTCTCTACCTTTTGATGGGCAGGTATCTGGGTACCCATAGGAAAGCCCTAAATTCTTACTTTAATTAAAGTTAAATTTCGGTCGAAAATTGAAGGCGAGCCTCCACGGCCAATTAGAGTGGTGATAAATTATTTTAGAAGATTATAACACGAAAAAGTTGAATTTTCATTTATTATTCAGGTTTTTTTTTTTTTTAAACAAATTGTATGGTTAAACTGCTTATTTTCAAAGAGTATATTGGTCATAAGATTATTCTATATGTATAAAATGGGTTACAAAATCGTCAACATCCTCTTTATTTTTTGCTTTTTATTCTACTTTTCCTAACAACTTTTATTTTTTTTTCTTTTTCTTCATTTAATATATATATAGATGTCAAAGTAAAATATTTAATGTAATATAAATAATTTATATAGTGGACTATTGCACTTGTAATTTTATTATCTTCGGTCATAAAAAAAACCAATAGAGAAGCATCATCTCTAAGCCCCCGTTTGAGCTCCGTTATAATGTATTTTTGAGAAAAATGAATTTTACAATTATGTTTTTTTTTTTAAATCATGATTAAAAATGAAGGAAAATTTTTGAGTTTACGTATAATATTATTTTTCATAAGAATTCCAAAACCAACGGCAAGAGCTTCTTCATAATTTGATTATAGCTCCTTTATGTTTGTGTTTTTTGAAACTAAATTACTGTTGCTACTGTTGCAATAAGTAAATAATTTTGAAATTCTTTTACATTATTAGGAAGTTTTTCTTTCGTATCGTTACATCTATCTTAATATTTAAAATTAACTAACAAGTAAACATGAATACAAATTGTAGAATAATTTAGAAAAAGGATTATTAAGAAGAAAATACTTTGTGCCTAGTTTCAACTTTCAACGAGAGACAATGAAGTTTCATCTTTTTTTTTTTTTTTTTCTTTTTGTCTAGCTTGATTTGTTTTTTATACTCGTAATATAAAAAATACCTGTAAGTTTGTAGTCGACAAACAAGGTTCGATGTTGTACGAAAATGTATTTCGAATAAAAACCACCGCAAGTGTACAGTTCGTTACAAGTAATAAAGTGGAATTTTTGAGTCCGAATATCGTTCCCACAAGGATTGATTAGTTATAATTCTAATTATTTTGACCTTAACCGAAACAATAAAAATTGAGAATGTTTGATTTGATGAAATTATAA
>CAIGRS010203793.1:0-19842 GCA_903798395.1 Fraxinus floribunda | reverse complement strand
TATGGGTTTATATAGTAGATTATTGTTAGAACTGTTTAAAAAAAAGTCTGTGCTGTTACGAATTTGGACGAAACGTGATGAAAACATCAATTAATAATTCTTGACATCGTGCAACGTGTGCAGACACAGTTTAGATATTCGGCATTAATAATCAATTTCACTATGGGTTTATATAGTAGATTATTGTTAGCACTGTTAAAAAAAGTCTCGCGCAACGCAAACAACAGACACGATCCGTGTTCGTGCAGTTGGGACTTTTTTTCTTTTTTTTTTTTCATTTTATATAGGTTTATATAGTAGTTTAATTTTAGCACTGCTGAAAAAAAAATGTTCGAGCTGCGCGAACACGCACGAAGACCGTGTTCGTACAACACAAACACTTTTTTTTTTTATCAATGCTAACAATTAAGATGTTTACATTCATCATGAATTAAACAATACTTCGAAAAGTTGTCCTATTCGATAATCTTCGAGCTCACGTGAGAATCATTTTTTTTTTTGTCTCTTTTATATTGCAGTTATTCTAAATATATGGATTTATAAATGAGAAGAATGAATAATGCGGAAATAAATACCTAACTATTCAAAGTCTAATACGGCGTCCTTTTATAAAAGATGGGGAAAATGATGTAAAAAATATATAAAACTGGAGGACTGAATGTGTGAAATATGGGAAAACGAAAAGCAACATCTTATTGGTTACTATTGTATCTATAGTAACCATGAAGTGCCCTTTTTATATAGCATTAAGGACACGGTAAATATTTTCAACGTTTACAATCAGTTTTGCTATGGGACTGTTAAAAAAAAAAAAGTCCGCGCGGCTAGGATAGCAGACACGATCCGTGTCCGCAAAGCACGTGCATTTTTTTTTTCCTTTTTTCTTTTTATTTTCTTTTTACTATAGGTTTATATAGTAAATTATTGTTAGCACTAGAAAAAAAAGTCTGTGATGCGCGGACACGGTTAAGATTTTTGACATTAAAAATTTGTTTTGCTATGGTTTATATAGTAGATTATTGTTAGCGCTGTTTAAAAAAAAATTTCGCTGTGAGGATAGCGGACACGATCCGTGTCTGCGTAGTGTGGACATTTTTTTTTCTTTTTTCTTTTTTTTCCCCTTTTTGCTATGGGTTTATATAGTAGATTCTTTTTGGCTATGTTAAAAAAAGTTCGTGTCGCAAAGAATTTGGACAAAACGTGATGAAAACATGAAAAAATAATTCTTGACATTGTGTAACGTACGTCCGCACTGCGTGGACACGGTTTAGATGTTCAACATTAATCATCAATTTTTCTATGGGTTTGTATAGTAGATTATTGTTAGCAGTGTTAAAAAAAAGTCTTCACTGTGAGGATAACGTACACGATCCATGTTAATGTAGCACAAACTTTTTTTTCTCTTTTTTTCCTTTTTGATGTGGGTTTATATAGTAGATTGTTTTTAGAAATGTCAAAAAAAAAGTTCGTGTTGGGGAGAAAAAAAACTTCAAAAAATAATTCTTGACATCGCGCAATGTGGACAGCACTGCGCAGACACAGTTGAGTTTTTCGACATTAATCGTCAGTTTTTTTATGGGTTTATCTAGTAGATTATTGTTACACAGTTAAAACAAAATTCTGCACGCTAGGGAAGCGGACACGATTTGTGTCTGCGTAGAGCGAACATTTTTTCTTCTTTTTTTCCTTTTTCCTATGTGTTTATATTGTAGATTCTTTTTAGTAATGTTAAAAAAAAGTCCGTGTTGCGAAGAATATGGACAAAACGTGATGAAAACATCAAAAAATAATTCTTTGAAATCGCGCAACGTGTGCAGACACGGTTGAGATTTTTGACATTAATAATCAATTTTGCTATGGGTTTATATAGTAGATTATTGTTAGAACTGTTAAAAAAAAGTCTCGTGCTGTGCAAAGAAAAGACATGATCCGTGTCCGTGCAGCGGGGACATTTTTTCTCTTTTTATTCGTTTTACATGGGTTTATATTGTAAATTAATTTCAGCACTGTTGAAAAAAAATGTCCGCACAGTGCATACACTTTTTTTTAGCTCACGATTGTTAATTCTACAAATGTTTCATCATGAATTAAACAATATTTCGAAAAGTTGTCCTATTGAATAATCTCTGAGCTCACGTGACAGTTATTTTCTTTTGGCTCTTTTATATTGTAGTTATTCTAAATATATGGATTTATAAACGAGAAGAATGAATAATGCGAGAACAAATACCTAAATATTCAAAGTCTAATACGATGTCGTTTTTATAGAAGATAGGGAAAAATGATGTATAAAACGTATAAAACTGGATGACTGAATGTGTGAAATATGGGAAAATAAACAGCAACAACTCATTGGTTACTATTGCATATAGAGTAACCACGAAGTGCCCTTTTTAACAGCATTGCGGACACAGTTAAGATTTTCAACATTTACAATCATTTTTGCTATGGGACTGTTAAAAAAAAAAGTCCACGCTGCTAAGATAGCGGACACGATCCGTATCCGCAAAGCACGGACATTTTTTTTCCTCTTCTATTTTTTCTTCTTTTTGCTATAGGTTTATATAGTAAATTATTGTTAGCACCATAAAAAAAAAAAAGTCCGTGCTGCACGGACACATGTCTATACTGCGGAGACTGAATAATTCTTGACATCGTGCAACATTTGCGGTCACCATTGAGATTTTCGATATTAATAATCAGTTTTTATATGGGTTAACAAAGTAGATTATTGTTAGGACTGTTAAAAAAATAGTCTACGATGTGAGGATAGCGGACACAATCCTTGTCCGCGTAGCTCGAACATTTTTTTTTCTTTTTTCTATTTTTTCTCCTTTTTTCTATGGGTTTGTATAGTAGATTCTTTTTAGCAATGTTAAAAAAAAGTTCGTGTTGCAGAGGATTTGGACGAAACGTGATGAAAACATCAAAAAATAACTCCTGACATCGCTCAACGAGGACACAGTGTCCGCACCGCACGGACACTGTTGAGATTTTCGACATTAATAATCAGTTTTGCTATGGGTTTATATAATAGATTATTGTTGGCAAGGTTAAAAAAAAGTTTGCAATGCGAGGATAGCGAACACGATCCGTGTCCGCGTAGCTCGGTCATTTTTTTTTCTTCTTTCTTTTTTTTTCTATGGGTTTATATAGCAGATTCTATTTAGAAATGTTAGAAAAAAAGTTCGTGTTGCAGAGAATTTGGACCAAAACGTGATGAAAACATCAAAGTAATTCTTGACATCGCGCAACATGGACACAGTTAAGATTTTTGACATTAATAATATGTTTTGCTATGATTTATATATTAGATTATTGTTAGCACTGTTAAAAAAATGTCTTTGCTGTGAGGATAGCGAACACTATTCGTATATGCATAACATGGACATTTTTTTTCCTTTTTTGCTATGGGTTCATATAGTAGATTCTTTTTGGCAATGTTAACAAAAAGTTCGTGTTGCGGAGAATATGGACGAAACGTGATGAAAACATCAAAAAATAATTATTGACATCACGTAACGACGTCCGCATAGCGCGGACACGGTTGAGATGTTCAACATTAATCATCAGTTTAGCTATAGGTTTATATAGTAGATCATTGTTACCACTATTAAAAAAAAATCTTTGATGTGAGGATAGCATACACGATCCGTGTCCGCGTAGCACAAATTTTTTTTCTCTTTATTTCCTTTTTGCTTTGGGTTTATATAGTAGATTCTTTTTAGAAATGTCAAAAAAATGTTCATGTTGTGGGGAATGTGGACGAAACATGATGAAAACATCGAAAAATAATTCTTGACATTGTGCAATGTGGACACCACCGTGTCAGTACTGCGCAGACACAATTGAGATTTTCGACATTAATCATCAGTTTTGCTATTTGTTTTTATAGTTGATTATTGTTAGCACAGTTAAAAAAGAGTCTGCGCGGGTAGCGGACACGATCCATGTCTAAGTAGTGCGGACATTTGTTTTTCCTTTTTTCTTCTTTTTTCCTTTTTCCTATAGGTTTATATTGTAGATTCTATTTAGTAATATTAAAAAAAAAAGTCCGGGTTGCAGAGAATTTGGATGAAACGTGATGAAAACATTAAAAAATAATTCTTTGACATCGGGCAACATGGACATTCGACATTAATAATCAGTTTTACTATGGGTTTATATAGCATATTATTGCTAGCACTGTTTAAAAAAAATATGTGTTGCTCAAACATCGGTTTTTTATTTTCATATGGGTTTATATAGTAGATTATAGTTAGCACTGTTGAGAAAAAAAGTCGCGGTGTGCGGACATTTTTTTTAAACAGTGCTACAAATTAAGATGTTTCAATTCATCATGGATTATACAATATTTCGAAAGGTTGTCCTATTCGATAATCTCCGAGCATACATGACAGTCATTTTCTTTTGTCTCTTTTATATTGTAGTGATTCTAAATATATGGGTTTATAAACAAGAAGAAAGAATAATGCGGGAACAAATATCTAACTATTCAACGTCTAATACAACGTCGTTTTTATAGCAGATGGGGAAAAAAAGATGTATAAAACATATAAAACTGGAGGAATGAATGTGTGAAAATTGGGGAAATGAACATTATCTCTTTGGTTGCTATTACATCCACAGTAACTACAAAGAGCCATTTTTATATAGTATTTTGGACAAGGTCTTGTCCGTGTTCACGCAGTGTGGACATTTTTTATCTTTTTGGTATGGGTTTACGTAGTAGATTAATTATTGTTTGAACTATCCATGCTACGGAGAATTTGGACGAAACGTGTGAAACATCAACTGATAATTCTTGACATCACGCAACGTGTGCGGACACGGCTGAGATTGTCGACATTAATAATCCATTTTGCTATGGGTTTATATAGTAGATTATTATTAGCACAGTTAAAAAAAATCTAGCGCTGCGCAAACTACAGACACAATCCGTGTTCATGCAGTTGCGACTTTTTTTTTCATTTTATATGGGTTTATTTTGTAGATTATTGTTAGCACCGTTGAAAAAAAAATAACACGCAGTGCGGACACTTATTTTTAGCAGGGCTAACAATTAAGATGTTTACATTCATCATGAATTAAACAAGCTCACGTGACAATCATTTTCTTTTGGCTCTTTTATATTGTAGTAATTCTAAATATATTGGTTTACAAATGAGAAGATTGAATAATGTGGGAATAAATACCTAACTAATCAAAGTCTAATACGACATCATTTTTATTGAAGATGGGAGAAAAATGATGTATAAAACGTATAAAACTGGAGGGCTGAATGTGTGAAAACTGGGAAAATGAAAAGCAACATCTCATTGGTTACTATTGCATCTACAGTAACCACGAAGTGCCCTTATTATATAGCAGGGCAGACACGGCTAAGGTTTTCAACATTTACAATCAGTATTGCTATGGGACTAGCTCAGATAGCGAACAAGATCTGTGTTCGCGCAACACAGACTTTTTTTTTCCTTTCTTCTTTTTTTTTTTCTTTTTGCTATGGATTTATATATTAGATTATTGTAAGTAATCTTAAAAAAAGTCTGCGCTACGTGGACACGTGTCTGTGCTGTGAAGAATTTGGATGAAACGTGATGAAAACATCTAAAAATAATACTTGACATCTCACAATGTGGACATTATGTTTGCATAGCGAGGGCATGTTTGAGATTTTCAACATCAATAATTAGATATATTGTTTGCACTGTAATAAAAAATATGCGCTGTCGTGTCCGTGTAGCGCGGACGTTTATTTTTCTTTTTTTTTTTTCCCTTTTTTATGGGTTTATATAGTAGATTCTTTTTAGCAATGTTAAAAAAAGGTCTTGTTACGAAGAATTTGGACGAAACTTGATGAGAACATCAAAAAATAATTCAGTTTTGCTAGATTATTGTTAGCACTATTAAAAATAGTTTGCGATGCGCAGATGGCGGAGACGATCCATGTCCGCGCAGTGCAGACATTTCTTTCTTTTTTTTTCTTTTTGTATGTGTTTATAAAATAGATTATTGTAAGCATTGCTGAAAAAAATGTCTGCGCTGCGTGACACGCTGTCTGTACGTGTCCGCGCAACGTGGACATTTATGCTTTAGCAATGTTAACAGTTACAATATTTACATTTATCATGAATTAAACAATATTTTGAAAAGTTTTCCTATTCGATAATCTCTGAGCTCACATGACTGTCCTTTTCTTTTGGCTCTTCTATATTGTAGTGATTCTAAATATATGGGTTTATAAATGAGAGGGAAGAATAATGCTGGAATAAATACCTGACTATTCAAAGTCTAATGTGATGTCGTTTTTGTAGCAGATGGCGAAAAAGAGATGTATAAAACGTATAAAACTGGAGGACTGAATGTGTGAAGACTGGGAAAATGAACAACAACATCTCATTGGTTACTATTATATCTATAGTAACCACAAAGTACCTTTTCATATAGCTATGTGGGTACAGTTGAGATTTTCAACATTATAATCAGTTTTATTTTGGGATAGTTAAAAAAAAGTCCACGCTGCTCTGAAAGCATACACGATATTTGTCTGCGCATCCTGGACTTTTTTTCCTTTTTTCTTTTTTTTTTTTCCTTTTTGTTGTGGGTTTACGTAGAAGATTATTGTTAGCATTGTTAAAAAAAATATGCGTTCCTCAAACAGCGGACACGATCCATGTCCACGCAGCGCGGCCATTTTTTTTTCTTTACATATGGGTTTATATAGTATATTATTGTTATCACTGTTGAAAAAAATAGTCCGCGTTGTGCAGGCATTTTTTTAACAATGCTAAAAATTAAGATGTTCAATTTATCATGGATTATACAATATTTCGAAAGCTTGTCCTATTCAATAATCTCTTAGCATATGTGACAGTCATTTTCTTTTGGCTCTTTTATATTTTAGTGTAAGATTTATATACCCAAATATTTGTTGAAGAAAGAATAATGCGAGAAGAAATACGTAACTATTCAATGTCTAATACAGCGTCGTTTTTATAGCAGATCGGGAAAAAAAAGATGTATAAAACATATAAAACTGGAGGAACGAATGTGTGAATATTGGGGAAATGAACATTATTTCTTTGGTTACTATTGCATCTACAGTAACGACAAAGTGCTATTTTTATATAGTAGTTCAAACAAGGTACGTGTCCGTGCAGCGCATACATTTTTTTTTCTTTTTTTGCTATGGGTTTATATAGTAGATTATTGTTTGAACTGTTTAAAAAAAAAAGTCTGTGCTGCGGAGAATTTGGACGAAACGTGATGAAAACATCAACTAATAATTCTCGACATCGCGCAATATGTGCGGACACGGTTCAGATTTTCGACATTAATAATTCATTTTGCTATAGGTTTATATAGTAGATTATTGTTAGCACTTTTGAAAAAAAAAGTCTCGCGCTGCGCAAACTACGGACACGATCCGTGTAGCTGTGAATTTTTTTTTCTTTCTTTCTTTCATTTTATATGGGTTTATATAGTAGATTATTGTTAGCATTGTTGAAAAAAAAAATCCGCGCAGCGTGGATACATTTTTTTAACAGTGCTAACAATTAAGATGTTCACATTCATCATGCAATATTTCGAAAAGTTTTCCTATTTGATAATCGTCGAGCTCACGTGACAGTCATTTTCTTTTGGCTCTTTTTATATTGTAGTAATTCTAAATATATTGGTTTAGAAACGAGAAGAATGAATAATGCAGGAATAAATACCTAACTAATCAAAGTGTAATATGACGTCGTTTTTATTGAAGATTGGGGAAAAATGATGTATAAAACATATAAAATTGGAGGACTGAATGTGTGAAAACTGGGAAAATGAACAGCAACATCTCATTGGTTACTACCGTATCTACAGTAACCACAAAGTACCCTTTTTATATAGGAGTGCGGACACGGTTAAGATTTTCAACATTTACAATCAGTATTGCTATGGGACTGTTAAAAAAAAAGTCCTCACTGCTCAGATAGCAAACACGATCTGTGTCTGCTACGCACGGACTTTTTTTCTTTTTGCTATAGGTTTANGGACACGGTTAAGATTTTCAACATTTACAATCAGTATTGCTATGGGACTGTTAAAAAAAAAGTCCTCACTGCTCAGATAGCAAACACGATCTGTGTCTGCTACGCACGGACTTTTTTTCTTTTTGCTATAGGTTTATATATTAGATTATTGTAAGCACTCTTAAAAAAAGTCCGCGCTGTGAGACCCGGTGTCTATGCCGCGAAGAATTTGGATGAAACGTGATGAAAACATCTAAAAATAACTCTTGACATCGCGCAATGTGACCTCGTGTTCGCACAGCGAGGACACGGTTGAGATTTTCAACATCAATAATCAGAAATATTGTTAGCACTGTAATAAAAAGTCTGCGTTGTCGTGTCCGCACAGCGCGGACGTTTATTTTTCTTTTTTTTTTTTCCTTTTGCTATAAGTTTATATAGAAGATTCTTTTTAGCAATGTTAAAAAAAGGTCTTGTTGCGAAGAATTTGGATGAAACGCGATGAAAACATCAAAAAATAAATCATCCCATCGCGCAACGTGGACACTGTGTCCGCACTGAGCAGACACGGTTGAGATTTTCCGTTAATAATCAGTCTTGCTATGGGTTTATATAGTAGATTATTGTTAGCACTGTTCAAAAGAAAGTATGCTCTGCGAGGATAGCGGACACGATCTGTGTCCGCATAGCGCGAACATTTTTTTTCTTTTTCTTTTCCTTTTTGCTATGGGTTTATATAGTAGATTCTTGTCAGCAATGTGAAAAAAAAAGTCGGTGTTGCAAATAATTTGGACAAAACGTGATGAAAATATCAACAAATAATTCTTGACATCGCGCAACGTAGATACCGTGTCTGCACACTACGCGGAGACAATTGAGATTTTCGACATTAATAATCCATTTTGCTATGCGTTTATATAGTATATTATTCTTAGCACTATTAAAAAAAGTTTGCGATACGCAGACGTGGAGACGATTCGTGTCCGCGCATCGCGGACATTTTTGTCTTTTTTTTATTCTTTTTGCTATGGGTTTATATAGTAGATTCTTTTTAGAAATGTTAAAAAGAAGTTCGTGTTGCAAAGAATTTGGACGAAACGTGACGAAAACATCATAAAATAATTCTTAACATCACGCAACGTGGACACCGTGTCTGCACTGTGTGGGCATGATTGAGATTTTGGACATGAATAATTAGTTTTCCAAAGGGTTTATATAGTAGATTATTGTTAGCATGGTTCAAAAAAAAGTCTGGCAGAGAGGATAGCGGATACGATCACTGTCCGCGTAGCACAGACATTTTTTTCCTCTTTTTTTTTTTTTTCCTTTTTGCTATAGGTTTATATAGTAGATTCTCTTCAGCAATGTTAAAAAAAAGTCCGTGTTGCCGAGAATTTGGACGAAACGTAATGAAAACATCAAAAAATAATTCTTGACATTGCGCAACATGGACACCGTGTCCGCAGTACGTGGACGTGGTTGAGATTTTCGACATTAATAATCAGCTTTGCTATGGGACTGTTAAAAAATATAAAAGCACACCTTGAGTGGACTTTTTTTTTTCCTTCTTTCTTTTTTTTTTTTCTTTTTGCTATGGGTTTATATAGTAGATCATTGTTAGCACTGTTAAAAAAATGTTCCTACTGCGGAGAATTTGGATGAAACGGGATGAAAACATTAAAAAATAATTTTTGACATCGCGCAACGTGGACACCGTGTCCGCACTGTGCAGACACGATTGAGATTTTCGACATTAGTAATAAGTTATATTGTTGGCACTATAATAAAAAGTCTACGCTGTCGAGTCCACGTAGCGCGGACATTTTTTGTCTTTTTCCCTTTTTTCTTTTTTGCTATGGGTTAATGTAGTAGATTCTTTTTAGCAATGTTAGAAAAAAAGGTCTTGTTGCGGAGAATTTGGACGAAACATGATGAAAACATCAAAAAATAATTCTTGCCATCGCGAAACATTGACACAGTTGAGATTTTCCTTTAATAACCAGTTTTACAATGGTTTTATATAGTAAAATATTGTTAACACCGTTCAAAAATTGTCTGCGCTGCGTGTAAATCAAACACGATCCGTGTTCGCTTAGCGCGGACAAATTTTTTTTTTGCTATGGGTTTATATAGTAGATTCTTGTCAGCAATGTTAAAAAAAAGTCAGTGTTGCTAAGAATTTAGACGAAACGTGCTGAAAACATCAACAAATAATTATTGGTATCGCACAACGTGGACACTTTGTCCGCACTACGCGGACGCCGTGTGCGTACTACGTGGACATACTTGAGATTTCAACATTAACAATCAGTTTTGCTATGGGTTCATATAGCAGATTATTGTTAGCACTATTAAAAAAAGTTTGCGATGCGTAGGCAGCGGAGATGATCCGTGTCCGAGCAACACGTACATTTTGTTCTTTTTATATGGGTTTATATAGTAGATTATTGTTAGCATTGTTGAAAAAAAAAGTCCGCACTCTGCGGACATTTATTTTTTAACAGTGCTAACAATTAAGATGTTTCAATTCATCATTGATTAAACAATATTTCGAAAGGCATTCCTATTCGATAATCACCGAGCATACATGATAGTCATTTTCTTTTGACTCTTCTATATTGTAGTGATTCTAAATATATGGGTTTATAAACGAGAAGAAAGAATAATGCGGGAATAAATACCTAACTTATCAACGTCTAAGACGACGTCGCTCTTACAGTAAATCGGGAAATAATGATTTATAAAACGCATAATGTGAAAACTTGAAAAATGAACAACAACATTTCTTTTGTTACTATTACATCTATAGTAACCACAAAGTGCCATTGTTATATAGAAGTTTGAACACGGTCCTTGTCCGCGCAACGCGGACATTCCTTTTTTCTTTTTGCTATGGGTTTACACAGTAGATTATTGTTAGCACTGTTTAAAAAAAAAGTCCATGTTGCAGAGAATTTGGACAAAACGTGATGAAAACATCAACAAATAATTCTTGACATCGTGCAACGTGCGCGGACAAGGTTGAGATTCTCGACATTAATAACCAATTTTGCTATGGGTTTATATAGTAGATTATTATTAGCACTGTTAAACAAAAGTCCCACGCAGCAAGGACATTTTTTTTCATTTTATATTGGTTTATATGGTAGATCATTATTAGCACTGTTAGGAAAAAATTCTGCGTTGTTCGTTCACATCCACGCAACGCGGACATTTTTTTAACAGTACTAACAATTAAGGTGTATCATTTTATCATGAATTAAACAATATTTGGAAAGGTTGTCCTATTCGATAATCTCTGAGCTCACGTGTCAGTCATTTTCTTTTGGCTCTATTATATTGTAGTGATTCTAAATATATGGGTTTATAAACGAGAAGAAAAAATAATGCGGAAATAAATACCCAACTATTCAAAATCTAATACAACGTCATTTTAACAGCGGACACGATCCGTGTCCGCGCAGCGCATACATTTTTTCTCCTTTTTTCTTTTTTTTTTTTCCTTTTTGCTATGGGTTTTTATAGTAGATTATTGTTAGCACTACTAAAAAAAGTATGTGCTGCGAGGACACGTGTCCGTGCTGCGGAGAATTTGGACGAAACGTGATGAAAACATCTAAAAATAATTCTTGACATCACGCTACATGGACACGATTGACATTTTCGACATTAATAATTGGTTTTGCAATGGGTTTATATAGCATATTTTTGTTAGCGCTTTTCAAAAAAAAAAGTCCGCACTACTGGGACTATTTTTTTTAATAGTGCTAACATTTAAGATGTTTAAATTCATCATGGATTAAACAATATTTCTAAAGGTTGTCCTATTCGATAATCTCCGAGCATACGTGACAGTCATTTTCTTTTGGCTCTTTTATAATGTAGTTATTCTAAATATATATGAGTTTATACACGTGATGAAAGAATAATGCGGGAATAAATACCTAACTATTCAACGGCTAATACGTCGTCGTTTTTACAGTGAACACGATACATTTCCGCATAACGCGGACATTTTTTTCCTTTTTTTCTTTTTTTTTTCTTTTGCTATGGGTTTTATAGTAGATTATTGTTAGCACTACTAAAAAAAGTCCGTACTACGGGGAATTTGGACGAAACGTGATGAAAACATCTAAAAATAATTCTTGACATCGCGCACATGGACACGATTGACATTTTTGACATAAATAATCAATTTTTCAATGGGTTATGTGACAATCATTTTCTTTTGGCTCTTTTATATTGTAGTGATTCTTAATATATGGGTTTGTAAACGTGAAGAAAGAATAATGCAAGAATAAATACCTCACTATTCAACGTCTAATACGACGTTGCTTTTATAGCAGATCGCGAAACAAATGATGTATAAAACATATAAAACTTGAGGAACGAATGTGTGAAAATCGAGAAAATGAACAGAAACATCTCGTTGGTTACAATTGCACCTATAGTAACCACAACGCGCTCTTCTTATATAGATGTGCGGACACGGTTGAGATTTTCGACATTAATAATCAGTTTTCCTATTGGACTGTAAAAAAAAAAAAAAAAAGCCCGCCCTGTGTGGACTTTTTTTTTCCTTTTTCCTTTTTGCTATGGGTTTGTATAGTAGATTATCGTTAGCACTGTTAAAACAATGTCTGTGCTGCGAAGAATTTGGATGAAACATGATGAAAACATCAAAAAATAATTTTTCACATCGCGCAACGTGGACGCTGTTGTCCACAGTGCAGACACGATTGAGATTTTCGACATTAATAAACAGTTTTATTGTTAGCACTGTAATAAAAAGTCTGTGATGTCGAGTCTGCATAGCGTGGACATTTTTTTTCATTTTTCATTTTTTTTAACCTTTTTGCTATGGGTTTATATAGTAGATTCTTTTTAGCAATGTTAGAAAATAGGTCTTGTTGCGGAGAATTTGGACGAAACATGATGAAAACATCAAAAAATAATTCTTGCCATCGCCCAACGTGGACACCATGTCCAAAATGCACGGACACGATTGAGATTTTCCATTAATAATTAGTTTTGCTATGAGTTTATATAGTAGATTATTGTTAGCACTGTTCAAGAAAAAGTCTGCGCTGCGAGGATAGAGGACACGATCCGTGTCCGCACAACACGGACATTTTTTTTCCTTTTTCCTTTTTTTTTCCCTTCTTGCTATGGGTTTATATAGTAGATTCTTGTCAACAATGTTAAAAAAAGTTTTTGTTGTGGAGAATTTGGACAAACGTGATGAAAACATCAAAAAATAATTCTTGACATCGCGCAATGAGGACACCGTGTCCGCACTACGCGGAGGCCGTGTGCCCACTACGTGAACACGGTTGAGATTTTTAACATTAATAATCAGTTTTGCTCTGGGCTCATATAGTATATTGTTGTTAGCACTATTAGAAAAAAGTTTACGATGCGCAGACAACGGAGACGATCAGTGTTCGCCCAGTGCTGACATTTTTTTTCTTTTTTTTTCCTTTTTATATGGGTTTATATAGTAGATTATTGTTAGCATTGTTGAAAAAATAAAGACCGCACTGTGCAGATATTTTTTTTTAACAATGTTAACAGTTAAGATTTTTCAATTCATCGTGGACTAAACAATACTTCGAAAGGTTGTCCTATATGATAATCGCTGAGCATACGTGACAATCATTTTCTTTTGACTCTTTTATATTGTAGTGATTCTAAATATATGGGTTTATAAACAAAAAGAAAGAATAGTGCGGGAATAAATACATAACTATACAATGTCTAATATGATGTCATTTTTATAGTCGATCGGGAAAAAAATGATGTATAAAACTGGAGGAACGAATGTGTGAAAACTGGGAAAATCAATAGCAACATCTCTTTGGTTACTATTGCATCTATAATAACCACGAAGTACCCGCTTTATATAGCAGTTCGGACACGTTCTGTGTCCGAGTAGTGCGAACATTTTTTTGTCTTTTTTTTTCTTTTTGCTATGGGTTTATATAGTAGATTATTGTTAGCACTGTTTAAAAAAAGTCCGTATTGAGAAGAATTTGGCCAAAACGAGATTAAAACATCAATAAATACTTGACATTGCGCAACGTGTGTGGACACAGTTGAGATTTTTGACATTAATAATCAATTTTGCTATGGGTTTATATAGTAGATTATTTTTAGCATTGTTAAAAAAAAAGTCCCGCACAGTGCGGACAACGGACAAGATCCATGTCCGCGCAACGAGGACATTTTTTTTCCCTTTTCATATGGGTTTGTATAGTAGATTATTGTTATCACTGTTGGGAAAAAATATTTCGAAAGGTTGTCCTATTCGATAATCGTCAAGCATACGTGACAGTCATTTTCTTTTGGCTCTATTATATTGTAGTGATTCTAAATATATGGGTTTATGAAGGAGAAGAAAGAGTAATGCGGGAATAAATACCTAACTATTCAAAGTCTAATATGACGTCGTTTTTACAGCGGACACGATCAGTGTCTGCGCAACGCGAACATTTTTTTTCCTTGTTTCTTTTTTTTTTTTCTTTTTGCTCTAGGTTTATATAGTAGATTATTTTAGCGATTTAAAAAAAAAAATTCCATGCTGCATGGACACGTGTCTATGATGCGGAGAATTTGGACAAAACATGATGAAAAGATCTAAAAATAATTCTTGACATCGACCAATATAGACACGGTTGAGATTTTCGACATTAATAATCAGTTTTGCAATGGGTTTATATAGTATATTATTGTTAGCATTGTTCAAAAAAAAAAGGTCCAAATAAAAGTCCGCGCTATTCGGACCTTTTTTTTCAACGTTGCTAACAATTAAGATGTTTCAATTCATCATGGATTAAACAATATTTCGAAAGGTTGTCCTATTCGATAATCTCCCAGCATACATGACAGTCATTTTCTTTTGGCTCTTTTATATTGTAGAGATTCTAAATATATGGGTTTATAAACGAGAAGAAATAATAAAGCAGGAATAAATACCTAGCTATTCAACGTCTAATACAACGTCGCTTTTATAGCAAATCGGGAAAAAATGATGTATAAAACGTAAAAAACTAGAAGAATGAATGTATGAAAACTGGGAAAATGAACAGCAACATCTAGTTGGTAAATATTGCATCTACAATAAACACAAAGTGCCATTTTTATACAGATGTGTGGACACAATTGATATTTTCGACATTAATAATTAGTTTTCCTATTGGATTATTAAAAAAAGTGTCCACGCAGCGCGGACTTTTTTTTTCCTTTTTTCCTTTTTTTTTTCCTTCTTGCAATGGGTTTATATAGTAAATTATTGTTAGCATTGTTAAAAAAATGTCCGTGCTGCAGAGAATTTGGACGAAATGGGATGAAAACATCAAAAAACAATTCTTGATCGCCCGCAACGTGGACACTGTGTCCGCACTGCGTAGACACGGTTGAGATTTTCGACATTAATAATAAGTTATCTTGTTAGCACTGTAATAAAAAGTCTGGGCTCTCGTGTCAGCGTAGCGCAGACAATTTTATTTCTTTTTTTTTTTTTCCTTTTTGCTATGGGTTTATATAGTAGATTCTTTTTAGCAATGTTAAAAAGTTTGTGTTGTGGAGATTTTGGACAAAACATGATGAAAACATCAAAAATATAATTCTTGCCACGCGCAACATGGACACCATGTCCGCACTGTGCGGACACAGTTGAGATTTTCCATTAATAATCAGTTTTGCTATGGGTTTACATAGTAGATTATTGTTAGCACTGTTAAAAAAAAAGTCTGCGCTGCGAGGAGAGAGGACACGATCCGGATCATGTCCACGTAGCGTAAACACCTTTTTTCCTTTTTTTTCCTTTTTCCTTTCTTTTTCCTTTTTTCAGAGAATTTGGATGAAACGTGATGAAAATATCAAAAAATAATTCTTGACATCGCGCAACGTAGATACCGTATTCGCACTACGTGGACATCGTGTGCACATTACGTGAACACGGTTGAGATTTTCGACATTAATGATCAGTTTTACTATGGGTTTATTTAGCATATTATTGTTAGAGCTATTAAAAAAGTATACGATGTGCAGATAGCGGAGATGATCCGTGTTCGCACAACATGGACATTTCTTTCTTTCTTTTTTTTTTCTTTTTATATGGGTTTATATAGTAGATTATTGTTAGCACTGTTAAAAAAAATTCGCACTGCCCGGACACAGTGTCCGTGCGTGATCGCGCAGCGCGGACATTTTTTTTAACAGTGCTAACAATTTAGATTATTCAATTCATCGTGGATTAAACAATATTTCGAAAGGTTGTCCTATTCGATAATCATCGAGCATATGTGATAGTCATTTTCTTTTGACTCTTATATTGTAGTGATTCTAAATATATGGGTTTATAAACGAGAAGAAAGAATAATGCAGGAATAAATACATAACTGTTAAACGTCTAATACGACGTCGTTTTTATAGTAGATCGAGAAAGAAATGATGTACAAAACATATGAAACTGGAGGAACGAATGTGTGAAAACTGGGAAAATGAACAACAACATCTCTTTGGTTACTATTGCATCTACAATAACCACAAAGTGCCCTTTTCATATAGCAGTTCGGACACGATACGTGTCTGCACAGTGCGGACATTTTTTTACTTTTTGCTATGGATTTATACAGTATATTATTGTTCACACTATTTTAAAAAAAAGTCAATGTTGAAGAGAATTTGGACGAAACGTGATGAAAACATCAACAAATAATTCTTCACATCGTGGAACATGTGCGGACACGATTGAGATTTTCAACATTAATAATTAGTTTTGCTATGGGTTTATATAGTAGATTATTATTAGCAATGTTAAAAAAGTCCTACGCTGCGTAGACATTTTTTTTTCTTTTTATATGGGTTTATATAGTAGATTATTGTTAGCACTGTTAGGAAAAAAAGTCAGCGTTGCGCGGCCACTGTGTTCGTGCGTGTCCGCGCAGCGCGAACATTTTTTTTTAACAGTTCTAACAATTAAGATGTTTCAATTCATCATGAATTAAACAACATTTCGAAAGGTTGTCCTATTCAATAATCTTCGAGCTCACATGACAGTCATTTTCTTTTGGCTCTAGTTTATTGTAGTGATTCTAAATATATTGGTTTATAAACGAGAAGAAAGAATAACGCGGGAATAAATACTAAACTATTCAAAGTCTAATACCACGTCGTTTTTACAGCGGATACGATCCTTGTCCGTGCAACGCAGACATTTTTTTTTTCCTTTTTCCTTTTTTTTTTCTTTTTCCTATAGGTTTTATAGTAAATTCTTGTTAGCACAGCTAAAGAAAAAAAGTTCGTGCTGCGGAGAATTTGGACTAAACTTGATGAAAACATTTAAAAATAATTCTTGACATAGCGCTACATGGACACGATTGAGATTTTCGATATTAATAATTAGTTTTGCAATAGGTTTATATAGTAGATTATTGTTAGCGTTGTTCAAAAAAAAGTCCGCAATACTGGGACAATTTTTTTTAACAGTGCTAGCAATTAAGATGTTTCAATTCATCATGGATTAAACAATATTTCGAAAGATTGTCTTATTTGATAATCTCCGAGCATGCGTGACAGTCATTTTCTTTTGGCTCTTTTCTATTGTAATGATTCTAAATATATGGGTTTATAAACGTGAAGAAAGAATAATGCAGGAATAAATACCTAACTATTCAACGTCTAATACAACGTTGATTTTATAGCATATCACAAAAAAAAATGATGTATAAAACATATAAAACTGGAGGAACGAATGTGTGAAAACGGGGAAAATGAACAGTAACATCTCGTTGGTTACTATTGCATCTACAGTAACCACAAAGCACTCTTTTTATATAGATGTGCGGACAATGTTGAGATTTTCGACATTAATAATCAGTTTTCCTATTGGACGGTTAAAAAAAGTCTGCGCTGACTTTTTCTTTTTTCTTTTTGCTATGGGTTTATATAGTAAATTATTGTTAGCACCGTTAAAAAAATGTCCGTGCTGCGGAGAATTTGGATGAAACTTGATGAAAACATCAAACAATAATTCTTGCCATCGTGCAACGTGGACACCATGTCCGCACGATTGAGACTTTCCATTAATAATCCATTTTGCTATGGGTTATATAGTAGATTATTTTAACGTTGTTAAAAAAAAGGCCGTGCTGCGCTGACAGCATACATGATCTGTGCTCACGTGATACTCATTTTCTTTTGGCTCTATTATATTATAGTGATTCAAAATATACGGGTTTAGGGTTTAGGGGAAAGAAAGAATAATGCAGGAATAAATACCTAACTATTCAAAGTCTAATACGGCGTCATTTTTTTACAACAGACATGATCCAGGTCTGCGCAACGTGCTCATTTTTTTTTTCCTTTTTTCTCTTGTTTTCTTTTTGCTATGGGTTTAAATAGTAGATTATTGTTAGCACTGTTGAAACAAATACGTGTTGCGCGGACACATGTCCGTGGTGCGGAGAATTTGGACGAAACGTGATGAAGACATCTAAAAATAATTCTTGACATGCGCGACGTGGACACCATGTCCACACTACGCGGACACGGTTGAAATGCTCAATATTAATAATTAGTTTTGCTATAAGTTTATATAGTAGATTATTGTTAGCACTGTTGGGAAAAAAAAGTTTGCGCTGCACGGACACGGTGTCCGTGCATGTACGCGGACATTTTTTTTAACAATGCTAAAAATTAAGATGTTTCAATTCATCATGAATTAAACAATATTTCGAAAGGTTGTCCTATTCCATAATCTCTGAGCTCATGTGAAAGTCATTTTCTTTTGGCTCTTTTATATCGTAGTGATTCTAAATATATGGGTTTATAAACAAGAAGAAAGATTAATGTGGGAATAAATACCTAACTATTCAAAATCTAATACGACGTTGTTTTTATAGTAGATTGGAAAAAATGACGTATTAAACGCATAAAACTGGCGGACCAAATGTGTGAAAATTGGGAAAATGAACAGCAACATCTCATTGGTAACTATTGCATCTACGACAACCATAAAGTGACCTTTTTATATATAGCAGTGTGGACACGGTTGAGATTTTCGACATTAATAATCAGTTTTACTATTGGACTGTTAAAAAAAAAAAAGTCTGCGCTGGCAGGTGACGAACACGATTTGTGTCCACGCAGCACAGACATTTATTTTTCCTTTTTCCTTTTATTTTTCCCTTTTTGCTATAGGTTTATATAGTAGATTATTGTTAGCACTATTAAAAAAAAGTTCGTGCTGCGGAGAATTTGGACAAAACGTGATGAAAACATCTAAAAATAATTCTTGACATCGCACAACGTGGACACCGTGTCCGCACTTTGCAGACACAGTTGAGATTTCGACATTAATAATAAGTTTTGTTATGGGTTTATATAGAAGATTATTGTTAGCACTATTTAAAAAATAAATAAAAAAGTCCGTGCAGTGTAGACTTTTTTTTTCTTCCTTTTTATATGGGTTTATTTAATAGATTATTATTAGCACTGTTGAAAAAATCCGCGTTGCGTGTTTGTCCACGTCGCGCGTACTTTTTTTTAAAACAGTGCTAATAATTAAGATGTTTCAATTCATCATGAATTAAACAATATTTGGAAAGGTTGTCATATTCGATAATCTCGGAGCTCACGTAACAATCATTTTCTTTTGGCTCTTTTATATTATAGTGATTCTAAATATATGGGTTTATAAACGAGAAGGATAATGTGAGAATTATTCAAAGTCTAATACGACGTCGTTTTTATAGCAGATTGGAAAAAATGATGTATAAAACGTATAAAACTGGAGGACCAAATGTGTGAAATTTGGGAAAATAAA
>CAIGRS010203723.1:0-13098 GCA_903798395.1 Fraxinus floribunda | reverse complement strand
GAAATCGGAAATCAACATTAACATTACAATTGAATATCAATAAAGACTTGATATATTCGATCGTCCAATTGTTAAACCCTAATTTCAAATAAACCGTTCATGGCAAGAAGCAATTGAACCTTGTTTTGATCGAATTGGTGAAGACCCAATAGTGGAATAGCAGTGCCAGGTGAGGAGGAGTCGATTCCAGGTGGTCCTCCCTCCCTGAGTGGTCTGAACGGCGCTGGGAAAAGGATTTTTAGCTGGCGGTGGAGAGACCTTCGCGACAGGGAAGTGTTCAATCTGCAATTCAGAGCGTTTGGCTAATGCTATGGATAAATTGCCACCATAGTTAGACTCGTTTGGGTGTTGGGAAGCCTCCAGTTGTGGTTCGCGATCATGGTTGTCATCACCGGCGCCGAAAATCATGGTTTTCCCAGGTAAGTTCGCTCGAGTTTAGCCTAGGCGTTGCTTTTTAGAACACTACTTTTACTTTATTCTCCTATTATATTCTCAGCAGTACCCCAATTATGACCTCCTTTTTACTTGGATAAATTAGTCATAAGCCTGTCCCATATCCAATTATATATTCCGTCCCATTGACTTCATTGTCATAGTGCCACGGCTACCTTCCCCACGGCTAGATTTTGACCGTATGCTCTAATAGTTTGTTCAAGTGTACAAGACTAAAGCTTACGTGGACGCTAGAGGCACTGTGATGTGTTGGCCAAGTCAACTTTACAAAAAGTGAGGTCAATCGTAGTCCTTATTGAAAATTATTTTGAATGATAGCTAATATGCTAAGAGCAGGAATGGATCCAGGATCGGATTATAGGCCAGGCTAATACGTAAAAAAATTAAAAATTGAGCAAGATTTTTTTTTTAGGCCTATCCTCCCTTCATATCTGCCGCTCCATGCATGGACCATTTGCTTGGTGAATTTTTCCCTTCTGAAGGCATTTATGTTTTCCCACTGTGAGTTGTCTGTCCCTTAGTCCTTTATGTAGCCCTTTTTTATCTGTTTTTCCAATAGGTTATAGGTCGTTGGCGGTAGGTGATATACATCTTTATGCTGTCCCCTTTCCACCTATTTATGCGAATCACAAGTCTCCATTTTAACTTGCGTTTTAATCTATTCATTCCCTTATATGTTTTCTTTCGTCTCATTATTAATGGGTGGTTTAAAGCCTATCCTCCCTTCATATCTGTCCTTCCATGCTTGGGCCGTTTGTTTGGTGAATTTTTCCCTTTTGAAGGCATTTTTGTTTTCCCACTCTTGTGTTATCTATCTGTACCTCCGTCCTTCGTGGAGCCCTTTTTATATGTTTGCCAATGTGTGATACATCTTTATGCTGTCTCTTTTTTCGTCGATTTTTCTAGTTTCTGTTTGGTTTAGTGAATTTTGCCAAATAATGTTGTCTCAGTGTTACATTTACAGCTTAGGTTCTTTTTATCTTCTCATTTATCTTAATATTAAATGATCTAGGTTGTACGGATAAAGAAAAAGAAAACGAAATGCATCGTGATATACACAATTCAACATTTGAAAATTTTATTTTTGGAAAAAGTAGGACAGGAAACAACATGACAACGTTGTTCAAAAGTTATAATTTAACTTTTTAATTTAAATTTTAACTATTTAAAAATCTATACAGTATTAATTCAAACTTTAATAACTAGTTAATTTTCATTATGGAGTGAAATTTGTAGTTGAACGGTTGAACCAACAAAAAGTTCATAATAATGTGAAATTTTTAATTTAAGTTTTCAGATATTTTTGTCCACAAGGTAAGCGGTTTTGAATTTTGTGAAAAAAATATGAAACCCGTTGTGGGTTTTCAAGACATTTTCTGGACTTCCCAAAAAAATTAAGTTTTCACAACGTGCTCGATATAAAAACGTTAGCATTTTTAAAGTTACCATGCAACCTAAATAATAAGGGAGCAACCTAATTGACGACAGGGAAGCTGGCTTCCGAACCATAGTAAACAGAAGCCATAATTATAATTGTCATAAAGTAGTGAAATTATTTGTCAAATAAGTTTCGACCTGTACAAAAGGCATAATTATATATAATTGTCCTAAGGTATGAGATATTTGCCTTTTTTATTATTATTACAAATATTTGTATTCTTAGTATGTGTAATTTTTACATTTTGCATGATCAACAGATCAAGAATAAAAAAATTGTAATAAGTTGTGATTTGAGTGGACCAATTTTTTGATGGAGTATATAGAGTATCATGTTGTTTTCGTTTACGAATTTATGATAACTTTGAAATATGTTATTGCCATCGTCATGAAAACTTTTCATAACACTATGAACAGTCCGTACTGATATTTGGCCATTATTAAATGCCAAAATTCTCGAGTGTAAAGAAATAGTGAAGTAGTGCAACATTGCTAAGGTAAAAAAAACTAAGGCATTAGCTTCAAATATATGTACATGATATGATAATTTAAATAGTTCTACTGGACAATTTAGAAAAGAAAATGGACATAACTATTATTTGAACAGTCACAAAATTATTTTTTTCTAAAATACTATCGTATCTTACCATCATAGAAAATTATATATTTCGTTATTTACATCATGAACGTGGCTACGTCCCATAAGAACATTCAACAAAATAATCATTCACCATTTTTCGACAAAAAAATTCGTATCAACCAGGCTAAGTCCCAATTTCCATTCACATCATAAACAAAGCAAAAGTAAAAACTACTTAAATACTCCCTACATACATGAAATTATTCACAGGCATCATACAGGTGTTAGTGTTGGCAGCACCTGTATAATGCATTTTTTTTATTTGATGAAAATCAATAAAAATTGACAAGTGTTCAATCTGTAAAAGTTATGTCAAACTTTCTGTGTACGTATAGCATTGCTCAAACTACTAAGTAGGGAAAGTACTGTCACTTTATTCAAAAGTTATAATTCTTTATATCGTTCAATCAATCCTATATTGCCCATAATCAAATTCGAGAATCCAATCCAAGCACATTATTTTGGTCACCCTTGTTTCAAACATATTCCTACATTATCCGGCTACTTAATGAGAATTTTCTAGAATCAATTCGAATACAAGGCCTCTAGATTTAACACCAAGATATGTGGGGGTATAATCACCACTTTATCCAAAAGCTATAACTCGTAGGACTAACGCATCCATATATCAATCAAAACTAAGTTAAAGAATCCACAATAAGCTTATTCCCCTTAGAGATGACTTGTTTTAAACATTCCTTTGTATTATGCAACCCCTTCACAAGAATGCTTCAATATCTTGTCGAACACAGGATCTCTAAGCTCCTATTTGGCTCAATTAAAAACTGGATTAAAATTTAAGTCAAAGTAAAAAATTAGTTTCAATCACATATTTTATGAGATAAATTTTCAACTACACATTCCATTAACATTTATAAAAAATCTACTTTAAAATCTATTTTTTTTTATATCTAAACCAAACATGGGCAAAATATAATTTTTATCAGATGTTAAAATGTATAATATAGATAATATAGCTAGCTTATCAATTATGTATAAGGCAATTAGCATATCGGCTAGATGTAAATATTCCATAAGCAAGAGAACCTATCAGCCAGCTGCTAGCTTGAGCCTGTGTGATCGTACAAGGTTAAGTGCACAATTATTCCTTCTGTTATAGTTTGATAGGATTATCTTTACCCTTTTACCCCCTCTTCCCTTCTATATATTCACTCTTGTATTGATGATATAGTGTAAGATGAATTTATTGGTTCAATAGTAATCAATCAGTTTCCATTATCATCTTTATCCATCTGCATTGTTTTTCCTCTTTATAATTCAACTGCAAAATCTTACATCGTATTAGAGGCATGACCACCATTGCTAAAATGAATTCTACTAGCAGTGAAAACACAACCCCTATCCAAACTCCTGACCTTTTCGACCATTACAAGTTGAAGTACTCAAATAATCCAAGAGTAGTTCTAGTGACAGAGTTACTAACCACATGAAACTATTCTACCTGGTCAAGGACACTCCGGCGAGCACTCCGAGCCAAAAACAAGCTGGGTTTCATCAATGGAACATTGCCTAAACCTAAAGCAAGCAGTGCCTCTTTTGATCTGTGGGAAAGATGTAATGACATGGTAGTGTCATGGATCCAAAATGCCACATCTCTCTCTCTCTCTTAGATCAAGTGTTTCATTTATGGATGAAGCAGATAAGATATCGGCAGAGCTTAAGGATTGATTTACTCAACAAAATGGACCCAGGATATATGAATTAAAAAAGGCATTGGCTGATCTGGACCAAGAAGGTGATTATGTGAGCAGTTACTATGGTAAATTGAAAACCGTTTGGGATGAATTGTCAATTTATAATCCCATTCCTGAATGTAGATGTGGCTAATTGAAGGTGCTGGTTGATAGGCACCAGCGTGATTGTGTAATTAAATTCCTAATTGGGCTAAATGAAATTTATGATAGTACAAGAGCTCAAGTGATGATGCTTGATCCTTTTCCACCAGTGAATAAGGTGTTTTCCTACATACAGTAGCAGGAGAGACAGAAGCAGATCACCTCTATTGCTGTGAACAATGAAGCTATCGCAATGGCAACTAGGAGGTCCTATGGAGACAACAAAGCCATCAGCTATGGAAAATCGAATTTAACTATTAAAAAGGACATGCCATATTGCACATATTGTAAAATCCTAGGACACAATTTGGATAAGTGTTTTAAGGCAGGAAATACTGAGCCTCATGTCTGCACATACTACAATACGATGGGACACACTATGGAGAAGTGTTTTAAGCTGCACGGTTACCCTCCAAATCATAAATTATACAAAGGCCAGAGAAGAGATGGAGTTTTGTAAATCAATCAAGTGTGATGCAGGAAGAAAGTGAGAGGCCAGTATCTCTAACTAAGGAAGAGTATTAAGAGTTCCTTACCTTGCTTCAATCTAAGGATAACTCATAGATCAACCATTCTATCAGTCATGTGCAGACCATTGATTACTTAAAATCTTATCCTCGGTCTGATTTATCTAGTAAAGCCACTTGTTTATTTGCTGCACCCACACCTTCTCAGAATTCTATTGGTATTCCTTGGATTATTGACACTAGTGTAACATATCATATGATCTGTGACACTAGCCTTTTTACCTCCATCAAATCAGGAACCTCTCTCTCAGTAAAATTACCCACTGGGGAGGTGGTTCCAGCTACACATTCTGGTGAAGTACAAGTCACATATTCTTTACTCCTCAAAGATGTGTTATATGTTCCCAATTTCCACTTCAATTTACTATATGTCAAAAGTTTAACACATCAGATCCCTTGTTGTCTAATATTCATGTCTGATACTTGTTTTGTGCAGGACCTTTTGTCTTGGAGGACGATTGGGATGGGTGAAGTTTAGAATGGCCTATATCGACTCAAGCTATACAAAGTTCCATCCAAAGCCTTAGTAACCACCCTATTAGCCCTTAAGCTTAGACATCATTTTACAACAACTACTGTTATTAGTTTTGATGTTCAACCACGCTTATGGCACTATCGATTAGGACACACATCTGCTTCCAAAATGAAACTCATTTTTGATACTTCTGTTATTTCTCATTTCAAGGATAATAAAATTTCATGTTTTATCTGTCGAATGGCAAAGCAACACAAGAATCCTTTTCCCATTAGCTCACATAAAACTAAACAACTCTTTGATATAATCCATTGTGACATCTGGGGTCCCTGCCCAACCACAGCTCATGATGGATCCAAATACTTTCTTTCAGTGGTGGATGACTTTTCATGTGCCACTTGGGTGTATTTCCCTAAAAGAAAATCTAATGTCGATCATTCAATTAAGGCATTTGTCCAAATGATAGAAAACCAGTTCCAAGTTTCAGTTAAAATCTTGAGAAGTGACAATGGGCCTAAGTTTAAACTAACTGAATTCTACAACCTAAAGGGGATCATTCATTAAAGAAGTTGTGTTAAGACCCCTCAACATAATGGTATAGTTGAAAGAAAACATCAGCATTTAATGAATGTTGCAAGACCCTTGAAATATCAATTAGGCTTACTCTGTTTTACTGGAATGAATTCATTCTCACAGCAGTATACCTGATAAATAGAGTTCCTACACCATTGCTGCAAAACAAATCACCTTTTGAAGTATTGTTCAAGTGTAAACCAACATATTCTCACCTTAGGATTTTTGGATGCCTCTACTTTGCTTCCACTTTAACACATGGGAGAAGAAAATTTGATCATAGAGGGCGCCAGTGTGTTTTCTTGGGATACCATTTTGGAGTGAAAGGATACAAAGTGATGGATTTACAATAAAAAACTATATTTATATCTAGGGATGTAGCATTTCATGAAGCTCATTTTCCTTATAAACTGTCTGAAGAAACAATTGACAAAGCTGAATTTGTCTTTACCAAGCCACTACCTGACATTGCCAATTACATCCATTAATGAACATTAGATGAAAAACCTAGTTTGTCTTGTCCTAATACACCTGATTAAACCATTCCCAACAGTCTTATACATGATGATAATCTTCAAGCACCACTTACCATACCACCTATCATTAGAAAATCCACAAGAATCAAGAAAGCAGCCCAGTACTTGCGAGATTTTCACTGTCACCAGGCTACATCAAATCACCAATCCCAATCTTCCCTCAAGATAGGGTCTCCAATCTCTGCAGGTAAGACTTTTCCACTCTCTAACACTATTACTTACCACAAATTATCACAATAGTTCAAAGCTTTTTCAACCTCCATTTGCACTCATTTTGAACCTAACACTTATCATCAAGCTGTAAGTGATCCTAATTGGTACAAGGTAATAAATTCAGAGATAGAAGCTCTTGAGTTGAATAGAACCTGGACTCTAACTAATCTTCCACCACGAAAGACAACAATTGGGTACAAATGGGCATACAAATTAAAGTACAACTCAAGTGGAACCATTGAAAGGCACAAAGCTAGGCTTGTGGCCAAAGGATATAACCAAAGGGAATTAATAGGTTACAATGAAACGTTTTCACCTGTTGCAAACTTGTAACAGTTCGATGTTTTGTTGGCAATAGTAGCAATTCAAGATTGGCACTTAAAAGCAATTTGATGTGAGTAATGCCTTTCTACATGGAGTTCTACATGAAGAAATTTATATGCAGAAACCTCCAGGCTATACAAAAGGGACCCCAACCAAGTTTGCAAGTTGTTGAAAAGCATTTATGGCTTGAAGCAAGCTTCAAGACAGTGGTACTCTACATTTTCTGCAGCACTTATACAATTTGTCTTTTCTTAGTCAAAGGCTGACTACAGCCTTTTCACTATGGCCACCGATCACTCCTTTATAGCCCTACTAGTTTATGTAGATGACATTATCATGGCTGGATCCAATGTGGAACAAATAGATAGAGTTCAGAAGTTCTTCAATAGCAAGTTTAAAATCAAGGCATTGGGTGACTTGAAATATTTTCTAGGTCTGGAAGTTGCAAGATCCAACAATGGAATTGTATTATCCCAATACAAAATACACCTTAGATTTATTGGCTAATGCAAGATGCTTGGGGCTAAGCCAATAAAGCTACCTATGGACTAGAATTTAAAGCTGGGAAAGAATACAGAAAGGACTTTGCCTGATGCCACAATTTACAGGAAATTAATTGGAAAGTTGATTTATTTATCCCTAACTAGACCTGATATCTATTATACCATTCAGAATCTTAGCCAATACATAGAAACACCTACTTACACACATCTTCCTGTAGTCCATAAGGTAATTAAGTACTTGAAGCTTGCACTAGGATAAGGCATCTTATTTCCCTCTTCATCCTCGTTGATTCTTCGAGCATTTTGTGACTCTAATTGGGCAGTCTGCCTTGATTCTCATAGAGTGATCACTGGTTATTGTATTTTTCTTGGGAATTCGTTGATCTCATAGAAGTCCAAGAAACAAACTGTGGTGTCTTGTTCATCTGCTGAAGCGAAATATGGGTCAATGGCTAGCACTCGTTATGAGATTACATGGTTAAAATATATTCGAAAGGATCTTCAAGTACATCACTTCCAACTTGTGACCTTGCAGTGCGACAACCAGGATGCATTGCATATTACCTCCAACCCAGTATTCCACGAAATTACTAAACATATAGAATTGGACTGTCACTTAATCAAAGATCAAATCGTAGCTGGACACATTTCTACTTCCTATATTCACTCTCAATCACAACTTGCGGATATGTTCACCTAGGCATTATTTTCTATTACTCTAAGATCTCATTTGTCCAAGATGGAAATAGAAAACATCTATTCTCCATCTTGAGGGGGGCTATTAAAATGTATAATGTAGATAATGTAGCTAGCCTATCTATTATGTATAAGGCAATAAGCATATCAGTTGGAGATGTAAATATTCCATAAGTAAGAGAACCTACCAGCCAGCTGCCAGCTTGAGCCTGTGTGATTGCACATGGTTAGGTGCACAATTATTCATTTTGTTATAGTTTGTTAGGATTGTCTTTACCCTTTTACCCCCTCTTCCCTTCTATATATTCACTCTTGTATTGATGATATAGTGTAAGATGAATTTGCTGGTTCAATAGTAATCAACCAGCTTCCATTATCATCTTTATCCAGCTGCATTATTTTTCTGCTTTATAATTCAGCTACAAAATCTTACATCAGAAGGATAATGTCGTCATATTCAAAAGATATAACTCATGGTACTAATACAATTCATTCTATATTATTCAAAATCAAGTTCGAGAATCCAAAATAAGCTCACTTTCCTTGAATCCATCCCATTTCAAATATGCTCATTCATTAACTAAGTATTATGTACAAAATTTCATTTGATTGTCTCCTCTTCGTCATATTCAAACTCCTATCCTTCCTCTTTCTGCATTTAAGCTGCTCTATTCTCTTATTGGTTTATTTTTTTTTATTTTTTTTTTATAGATACTATTTTTCTACGGTTTGATTTTCTTAATAAGTTTTGGAAATGCTTCTAGTACTGCAAATGCGAAAAATAAAGGATAATTGCACGTTTCTAAGCCATTCATAGTTTACACATTTTATCCAAATTTTTCATTTGTCGTGCCAGAGTCCCAAATAGTTAATTTAGTTGCAGAACAAGGACAAATGTATGGCTTTTGTCTAGTTGATCGACCAGCGCTGACCAGAAAATAAAATCTTGACCTTTTCTCCAATTTTGACCATTTTAAAAGGTTAAAATGGTAAATTGGCATTTTCTCAAATATTAACACTTACAAGTATTTTGGAGATTAATTTGCATTTAATAATTAGTACATGTATTAAATTAAATTCACGTTTTGTGAAGCCTATAAAAGGCTAGTGATTGTACTCATTTTCAAACAACAATTCTCTTCACGTTCCTCGACTCACTAATGATAACTATAGTACGTGGTATATTCATATGAGGGCATATCTTGAAAGTCAAGAACTATGAAACTTGGTAGAAAGAGGTTTTGAACCTCAAATAAAGAAGATCAAAAAGAGAGATTTGCAACAAGCAACTAGGAAAAATCAAAAAGCTCTTAACAAGATTCATTAAGCTCTTGATGATATGATTTTTCAAAAGGTGTCAAATGTTATCACTTTAAAGCAAGAATGGGAGATTCATGTGAACAAAGTAAAAAACATTCGTCTTTAAACTTTGAAAGGAGAATATGAAGTCCTTTCCATAAAGGAATCTGAATTAATTTCAGATTACTCTTAGTTAGTATTGTGGTTATCAATGAGATGAAAAATGTAAGGAGAAGAAATGATTTTCTAGAGATAAAAATAAAAAAATAAAAAAAATTTGTGTTATCTTTTCATGAAAAACTCAATTTTATGGTGGTAAAAAAGAAGAATAAAAAAACTTGGAAGAAATGACTATTGATGTAGTTGTGGGCACACTACAAGCTTACGGGGAGATGTTGAAAAAGAAGAAAGAATCATGGAACACGTCTTGCAAACAAGTCTTTCTTTGAAAGATAAGGAATAAAAGAACAATAGGAACCAAATAGGTAGAGGACATGGAAGAGGAGATAGAAATTTCCAACAATCATCATATAATGAAGGACATTATCAACATCTATACAATTCAAAAGGGTGAGGAAGATATAATTGTCGAAGAGGGGTGGAAGAAAAAATAATGGTGTAAATCTCAAATTATGATAAACTTGGTCATTTGCATGGGAGTGCATGAGTAATAACTTTGATGAATAGTCCAACTGTGTTAAAAACAATGACAAAGGAAAAAGAACTTTATCATTGTGTACAAGGTACAAAAGGAGGCAATAAGTCTTGGTAATTAGACGCCGGAGCAAGAAATCATATGTGTGGAGACAATATATCTTCATAGAAATCATGGCCATGTTACACTTGAAGAGGAGTCAAAGGTACAATCAAAGGTAAAAGTAAAATTCTCATCCAAATAAAGAACGAAGAACACCAATACATTTTCAATGTTTATTATGTTTCTTGTATGCAAACAAATAAAGAATATGACATTCTAATGAAGAATCAACCTATGATATTACAAGATTGCAATAGAAACATGATTACTAGAGTCCCAATGACAAATAGCTGAATGTTCTTGTTGAATATTCAAAGTGGATAAGTGAAGTGTTTGAAGGCATATCTCAAAGATTCAACATAGCTAAGGCATTTGAGATTTGGTCATCTAAGTTTTGAAGGTTTAAACATCTTGGTGAAGAGAAATATGGTGAAGGGGATGTCACATATTAATCATTCAAATCAACATTGTGAAGTGTTTCTCTATTGAAAGAAATCTCTGAAGGCTTTCATGAAAGAAGCAAGTTTTCAAGCATCAAGGTTACTAGAATTAATGCATACGGATCTTCGTGGATCAATCAAATCTGCATCATTTAGTAAAAGTGATTAATTCATGTTATTTATTGATATTTTTTCTCAAAAAATATGAGTTTATTTTCATAGAGAAATGTTCAATGCATTTGAGGTTTTCAAGAATCTCAAAACGTTGGTGGCCAGAAGATCAAAAGTTTTACACTCATGTAAAGAAGTTTTACACTCATGTAGTGAATACATTGGAAACTCATGTAAAGAAGTTTTGTAAAGATCATGGCATTCATCATTCTTTGATTGTTCCTATGTCTCTTAAGCAAAATGGCGTAGTGGGAAATGAATAGGATCGTGATGGAAATGATTCGAAGCATGTTGAAAACTAGGTAACAGCCAAAGGGGTTTTGTGAGGAAGTTCTTCAGCGTGATATATATTTAGTGAATCGTTACCAACTAAAAGTGTGGAAAAGATGACTCCTCAAGAAGCATGGAGTGGATTCAAGACAAGTATATTACATCTTTGAGTTTTAGGGGGCATTACTTTCTTTCATGTTCCAAAAGAAAGAAAAACCAAGCTAGATGAAAAAAGTAAGAAATATATCTTCATTGGCTATGATTTAAGATCAAAAGGCTACAAGTTCTACAACCCAATAAATATGAAGGCGATCACTAGTAGAGATGTTGAGTTCGACGAAGAAGGAATTTGGAATTAGTAAAATCAGCAAGAACAAAATTACAATTATTTATGAAGAACAAGTTGATGTGATTCTGCCTCAACTAACTCCACTATCAACTCCACCACCAAGATTTATGGTCAAGATACACATTCATTTCATCATTCTCAAGTGAAACGCTACAATGTTTCAAAAGTTTTCATGATATTTATGATGATACCGTGGAGTTATCTCAACATTTTTATGAATTAAATTTTTTCTATCTATTTGTCAATCATTTAGTTATTGATTTTGATGATGTCATTCGAAATGATGAATGGAAGAAAGCTATGTATGAATAGAGGGATACATCGAATGGTAGCTTTGCAACCAAGTCTGCATAGCAACTAGTACACGCCAGTATCAAGATTCATATCAATTACCATGGAGCTCCATCTTGCCCATAACTGTCTCATTTTTCTGCTGGAGACTATGGGATGACCTCACTCCAATAGATGTAGTTATATAGAGGAAAATTGGATGTCAGTTGGCCTTCCATTACTAGTGTTGTTCTGAGATCGAGACTATCGATCATATTTTCATCGGTAGTAACATCTCCAATCAGGTATGGCAACATTTTGGGAACATTTTTCAGATACCTATGAATTTAAGAGAGGGAGTTAGACAAAGGTTCTAGAGATGGAGGTATTATGGGCAGTATGTTCCTGTGGACACATTTGTACTATCATTCCTCTACTAGTATTTTGGTTTCTATTGATCGAGATAAATGATACAAAGTGTAAGGGGATCCGAATGGTGCCCAGACATATTATAAGCAGGGTCTATCGCATGATCTTTTTTCTTCATATAGTAAGAGTGTTTTGAACTGTGCGTTGGCAAGGGGATCTGGTACTTACACCCATCTTTGGTATTTCTTTGATTCCTCCCTTCCCATCTCCTCCTATTCTGGTTTGGTGACGCACTCCATCAGTTGAATTTGTCAAGATCAATATTGATGGATGCATCAAGGAGGGTATTGAGAGCGGGTGAGGCATCATCAGAGATCACGCAGGACGTTGTATCAGGGCTTTTCAACTTCGTGTGGACCGTGTATGATATTAGAGGGAGAGCTCAGGCTATTCTTGATGGGATACTTCTAGTTAGAGGACTTGATCTTTTAGACATTTGGATTGAGTCAGATTCTATAGTGACTATTCACTGCATCACTAGAGGAGGTCCATGGATGATTCAGTGCATACTCAGACATATCACATACATCATATCATTCGACAAAGATACAATTTCTCACATCTACAGAGAGGATAATCAGGTTGCAGATGTTCTTGCTGCAAAGGGTTCAGATCATCGACGATAACGAATATATAGAGCAGCTGACCTACCACGACATATTAGGACACTTGTACAGATGGATAAACATGGATTGCCCAATATTAGAGTATAATTTTTTTTATTATTGCTTCAGTCTTTACTTGCATTAATTCTTATTGTAAAGGAAGTAGTACTTCCTCGTTGACTGCTTTAATTTTCATCATTTATTTTCATTGTAAGGGAAGTAGTACTTCCTCATTTTTTGCTTTCATTATTTTCATGTAACCACGATATTCCTCC
>CAIGRS010203698.1:0-12791 GCA_903798395.1 Fraxinus floribunda | reverse complement strand
GTAGACACAGTGGGTGCATGAGGATGACCCAATCTGGCATGCCAATCATCAAAAGAGGTATAAACACCAAAATATGCAGATTTGGTTTGTGGTTGAAGACAGTACAAGCCAACTTCACTCGGTCCTTGTAACAGGATTGCCTTGGTCCTCTGATCCTTCACAACAAAATAGTCAAACCAAAATTCAAAGAAACAAAAATTATCTCTGGTGAATTTGTGAAGAAATAACAAATTTTTGGTAATAGAAGGAACATGGAGTACATTATTTAGCTTCAAAAAATTGTTATCAAGAGTGGGATATAAAGCTTTACCTTTAGAAATTATTGGCAATCCTTGGCCATTGCCTACCCGGATGTGATCCTAGCTTTGATAAGGTTGAATATCATAGATTGCAGTTGGATTTGGTGTCATGTGATGACTTGCACCAGTGTCAGGTGTCCAGCCTATAGGATTCGACAAGGATGAGGAAGCGATTGAAATGCAGCATAGGATTGGGGTTGTAACTGATTATGGCTTTCATGAGGCGAGTAAGTATTAGACCATGCTAGATTAGCTTGTGGAGTAGACTGAGTAGGACGCCCTTGATAGTGTCTTCAACAATGATCTGCGCTGTGGTTGTGATAACCGCATATCTGACAAATAACAGAAGAACCATAGGATTGGCGTCGAAAAGAAGGAGGCTGTTGATGCCGTTGATTATTGGTGGAATTTCCAGATTTGTTGGATAGAAAAGGACGCCCAGAAAAATTGGATAAAGTGCTCTGAACAACATGCACCTGTGGAACAGCTTGAAAGCTTCGAAGTAGAATTTCATGAGACAACAATTGACTATGTAATTCCTGAAACGAGACAGGTTCAGGACGTAGATTTAATGTCGAAATTATAGGATGGAACTCATTGCCAACGTTTCGATAAATGATGGCATTAAACTCGGCAGCAGAAAGAGGGCGACCAGCTGCTTCTAGTTCATCCGCAAGGATCTTTGCCTTGTAAAGGTAAGTTGAAATAGACATGTCATTTTTCTTTAACTTCTAAAGTTCAATATGGAGTTGTAATTGGCGATTTTGAGAAATTGATCCAAAAGCAGTGGATAAAGCTTGCCAAACCGAATAGGAAGAAGTAAGACCAATAACATAAGGGAATACCTCCTCAGTGAGGGAAGATAAAAGCCAAGAGTGGAGTAATTGATCCTTTTGAAACCAAGAGGAGTAGTCTGGATTAGGAATCTGTTGAGGAGGAGTAGTTGTAGAGGCAATGGTGGATGGTGGGTGGTGGGGGCGGAGAAGAACCATCAATGAGATTTGTCATAGCATGATAATTTAAGAGTGGTAAAAATTGTGTTTTCCATGCAAGGAAATTTTTGGGTGTAAGTTTGATTGCAAAAGTATGGTGAATAGTGGCTGCAGTAAGTTGATTATTGGAGGAAGCCATCGAAGAAAAAAAAAATTGATTAGGTTAAATCTCTGATACCATGTGAACTTTTGTAAGCTTACATTATTCTCTTCCCACAATGGGTATAAATAGCTACAAGATACAGACTTGTTCCTGAAGTTTAGGAACTGAATGACTAATTTATAGGATAGATTATAGGTATCCTAATATATTATGTACAGCTAAGGAATATACAAGAGAGGAAATAAAACATACTAGGAAAGAAATCATAGGAGAGAAATCATAGGAGACTAATAAGGTAACCATGATCTGTTTCAAAGGAGATTGGCTAACAATAAAATTATACCTATCAAATACCCTCAAACTTGATCATTTTTTCGTCATAAACAAAACTATCTACTTAATGCACACACAAAAAATAAAATAAAACATAGATAGTTTGCCGTTTCATCTCACGATTTATAATCACTTAAACAATTCATAAATGGCTTCCAAGATATGCTACCACGATTAATTTATCTACTTATCCAAAGTTAGATTAATGTGTGTGTTCATAGTAATTCAATCACTATAGATTTTAAATTGAGTTCTTTCCCAATCCTCAATAGTCAAATATTTATTTTCTTATCTCGTAAGAATACCCCAAAACTTGTACATTATTTTCACTCCTGAGGTGTTTAGTTCAAAGGTTAAATTTTCATCACTTGTTTCTTCATACTCAAATTCGATTGGGTTTAACAAATGGAAGTCACTACCTGGATTTGTGATAATTCTCCCTCAATTTGAGTGTCTTAATCTCTAAGCTTTACCTAATCTAATAACCCCTCATAGAAATCTAGGTTCCTAATTTTAAGTGTCGAAGGCTTAATCAGAAAGTGCATCATTTTTACTTTTGTCACTGCTTGTATTCACACACACACAAGTATGAATATGACTTTTTTTTTTTTTTTACCTTCTTTCACATGACTCTTCTTTCACTTTTTTTCTTTTGATGTTTCTAATCTTCATCTCACTTGAAGGTAGCTATTTTTATTAGTCATTGATAATGTCAATAATATGCCACTTCTTCCTACTGTTTCATCACTCAATACCGATTTTTGATTTATTAAAGTTATGTAATGATGGTTGCTTCTTCAAACACTTTGATGTGATCCATTATACGAGGACAAGTTTGGGCAATGATCTATTGATTGTTGAGGAAGGGTCTATGACAAAGTCATGAGCGAAGTGGGTAAAAGAAATAATGTGATTACTTGCTCAAGTTACAGTGGAGGAAATATCGATTACAACAAGTAAAAGAACAAGCACGCTGGGTTTGGAAGAAGAAACATGATGGATCAACTTGGTCCAAACAGCGAACGAGAAATTTGAAGAGAGTAACTATGCGACTCTCTATACCTTGGAACTAAGTGACCTCATGTTCCAACAATATGCGGCCGCAAAGTACAAGTTCGGCGGTGAATTTTTTAATTTTTCGAAATAATCTTATTTTATTTAAAACTCTAATTTTATGGCATTTCTTAATATTTTGAATATTAATTCCGTTTTTAAGTAGGTTTTATGGGTTCCTTATAAAAAGGACCCATTCTAGTCATTTTAAAGACCCACAATTTATTGAGAGATTAATTGAAAGACATATTGCTTTCTTAGTGCTCTTCATCGAACTAATTCTTATCAAGAATTAAGTTCTTGTGGCGTTCATGAAGTTTTGTGATCATGAGGTGAACATATTGTCGGTGTTTGTGTTGGTTATTTGATTCAATAATTAATAGGGGCGAGCTTTCAAATGTTGATTTTTGGCTTTCTTGGGTTGAATCAATCTTGTGTGGGTTTTGTAGCTTCAATTGCTACGTGGGTTCATATCAATTGGTATTAGAGTTAGGCTCAAAAAATTAAGGTTATATCCTTTTTTTTTTCTTTTGTTTGATTTTTTGTTTTTTATTTTATTTTCAGCTTCTTCGTGTTCTTCATTTTTTTTTTGTAACCAATCCATAAAATCCAAAACTTGTTTGTGTACTAATCTATCATCCAAATCAGTTTTTGTTTCTTTTGCCGGTATCTAGTTGAATTTTTGAGCTAAAAAATGATTCGAAAAATTGTCGCAGCATACAATTTCATTTTTCAGTTAAAAACAATTCCAAATTCAAGGTGTCCAATTCGAATTCAAGAATATTTTCTTGAATTTATCCTCAGTATTTCGTTCAAAGTTCAAATTCCCACCTTCTTGAACCATTCCATATCACTTTCCTTACTCAATTCTTTGTTGGACTCCACAAGAGTTACATTTTGATTGAGGTTGAATTAATTCTTTAAGACACTTGCAAGAAAGTATTGAGTGGAAAAAGGCACTCGGTGAGATTAAAAGAGGGAAAATACCAATTTGAATGATACACCAGCGTATACATGTGAGGCAAATATTAAATTAGATTTAGAAAGTTGGATAGAGATGAATCTACTTCGAGCAGGAATAATAATCTAGTCAACATGTCGATGATGTGATATGATGGTTCGAAAGGTTATTTGAGGATGTGAGAAACAAATTGGATATGCAAGACATATTGCTTGCTAATTTACGTAGGGAACAATCTAGAGAAATTCCTAATGCAAGGAGGCAAGGAAGGTGGGATCATATAGTGGATTTTGCTGGTGAATTTTAAGCAGATAGTGATATTAATGATGATGCATTGGTGGATGTCGAATTCAGAAGAATGAGAGATAGAGGAGCTAGGCATGTAAGAAGGGATAGAGAGCCTATTGGAGATGGTGTTGATAGAAGTATGGGCGATATCAAAATGAAAATTCCAACATTCAAAAAAATAGTGATCCAGATGCATACTTGGAGTGCGAAAAGAAAATAGAGTTGATATTTGATTGCCACAACTATTCAGAGGAAAATAAGTTAAAGATTGCGGTACTTAAATTTAATGGTTATGCTATCATTTGGTAGGATCAATTAGTAACATCCAAGAGGAGAAACTATGAGAGACTTATTAATACATGGGAAAAACTGAAGGCTACCATGCGAAAAAAGGATGTGCCTAATCATTATTATATGAAGCTTCATCAAAAATTGTAAACCCTCAACCAAGGTTCTCGGAGTGTGGAGTATTATCACAAAGAGATGGAGATTGCTATGATTTGAGAGAATGTTGAGGATGATAGGGAGGCTACCATGACCCAATTTTGAAAGGTTTGAATAGAGAGATAGCTAATGAATTAGAGTTGCAACATTATGTAGAGTTGGATGACATGATACATGTAGCTATGAATGTGGAAAGGCAATCGAAGAGGAATGGGAAAGCTAGATATGCATCGGGTTCTTCAGGTTCTAACTCTTCTTGGAAATTGAAGTGGAATATCAATAAAGGTGATGGGGCTGTATCAAAATGTACAATTGAGCTATCAAAGGGAAGAGAGGAAGTTGCTAGCAAAGCTACACCCAAGGAGAAATCCCAACACCCTCAGAATCGGGATATCAAGTGCTTTAGGTGCATAGGATCAGGAAGTGTGATGATCTTACGTGACAATGGAGAAGTGGTGAGTGATAGTGAAGGTGAATATGATGGCATGCTGAAATTGGAAGCTTCTAGCGATGGTGAGAAAGTGGAGTATGTAGTGGAGGAGCTGTTGGTTACACGACGAGCTCTTAATGTTCAAATCAAATTGGATGACTTAGAGAAACAAAGGGAGAACATATTTCATACGAGATGCCACATAAACTATAAGGTATGTAGTATGATTATTGATGGGGTAGTTGTACTAATGTGGCTAGCACTACACTTGTTGAAAATTGGAATTAATTGTGCTAAAACATCTTAGTCCTTACAAATTGCAATGGTTGAATGAATGTGGAGATGTTAAGGTGAATAGACGAATGTTGGTGAGTTTCTCAATTGGAAGGTATCATGATGAAGTGATGTGTAATGTATTCCTATGCTTGTAGGGCATATTTTTTTGGGGAGGCCATGGCAATATGATAAGAAAGTGATCCATGATGGGTACAAAAATAGGTACAATTTTACTAAAGATGAGAAATCTATTACTCTTGTACTATTGGCATCATAATAATTGTATGAAGATCAAATCAAATTGAAAAGTGAGGAAAAAAAAAGATTAACAGAAAAAGAAAGTGAGATTGTTCTTTTACAATAAGAGAGTAAGAGAGAAAATAGTGATGCAGCTAAAAGTGAGAAAAAAAGAGTAGGGTCACAAGAAAGGAAATGAAAAGAGTTTTATGAGAGGAGAGAAAAGTCGAGGGTGAATTTCTTTGCAAAGGGAAATGAGTTGAATAGGGCAGCAGTTGAGAACCAACCTATGATATTGTTGGTTTATAATGAGTCGGTCCTCAATTTTGAGGAATCTAATATACCCTTATCTAGTTTGACTACTTCTTTTTTGTAGGAATTTAAATACGTATTCTTAGAAGACATGCCTAGTGGGCCACTACCCATTCGAGACAGTGAACATTAAATCGATTTTGTACATGGGGCTATCATTCTAAACGGGCCAACTTATCGAAGTAATCTCGAGGAGACTAGGGAACTTCAAAGGCAAGTGGAAGAATTGATGAGCAAAGGGTATGTGAGGGAGAGTATGAGTCCATGTACTATGCCGTACTACTTGTGCCAATGAAAGATGGAACCTGGAGGATGTGTGTCAATTGTAGGGCTATCAACAATATAACGATAAAGTATTGTCATTCTATTCCTAGACTAGATGATATGTTAGATGATTTACATGGATCATCCATATTTAGTAAAGTTGATCTTAAAAGTGGTTATCATTATATTAGGGTGAGGGAAGGAGATGAATGGAAAATCGCTTTTAAAACTAAATATGGGTTGTGTGAGTGGTTAATCATGCAATTTGGACTTACTAATGTACTAAGCACCTTTATGAGATTAATGAATCATGTTTTAAGTACATTTATAGGTAAATTCGTAGTAGTTTACTTTGATTGACATCTTGGTATATAGTAAGGATCCAAATGAACATATGGGGCATTTAAGATGTGTGCTAGTGATCTTAAGGCAAGAACAACTTTATGCTAACTTTAAAAAGTGCACATTTTGCATGAAAAAATATTATTTTTCTCGGTTATGTCGTTAGTACAAAGGACATTGAAGTGGATGAGGAGAAAATCAAAGCCATCAAGGAGTGGCCAACACCTAAAAGCATAACTGAGGTAAGAAGCTTTCATAGGTTAGCTAGTTTTTATAGACATTTTGTTAAAGAATTTAGCACACTTGCCACTCCACTCACGGAGATTATAAAGAAAAGTGTAGAATTTCATTGGGGGCATCAACTGTCTTAATGCAGGAATGAAGGCCAATAACTTACTTTAGTGAAAAGCTAAGTGGAACAGCTCTCAACTATATTACATATTACAAGGAGTTGTATGGACTTTTTCGACCTTTGGAGACATGGCAGTACTACCGATGACCAAAGGAGTTCACGTTCTCACCAACCATGAGTCCTTGAAGTATTTAAGGGATCAATGTAAGCTAAACAAGAGATATACAAGGTGGATGGAGTTCATCGAGACATTTCCATATGATATCCGGTACTGACAGGGGATGCTTTATTAAGGAGGTACATTCTTCTAACTTCTTTAGGTGCCAAATTGTTAAATTTTGAATATGTTAAGGACGTGTGTGCTAATGATCCAGATTTTTCTAGTATATATGAATCATGTGATAAATGTGTTATGGATAGATTCTTTAGGCATGATGGGTATCTATTTTGAGAAAATAAATTATGTGTTCCTAAATGTTCGATGAGAGAATTATTAGTACTTGAAACAAATAGTGGAGGTCTAATTGGTCATTTTGGAGTTAAGAAGACCTTAGAAATGCTAGATGAACATTTTTATTAGCCTAAGATGAAAGTTAATGTTGATCGGGTTTGTAGTAGATGCATCACTTGTAAAAAGGCTAAATCTAAGGTTTTACCTCAGGGTTTATATACGCCATTTCATGTTCCTAGTGAAGTTTGGATTGACGTGTCTATGTATTTTGTGTTAGGCTTGTCTAGGTTTAATAAAGGAAGAGATTCTATATTTTGGTGGTACGTAGATTTAGTAAAATGTCACATTTTATTCCATGTCATAAAACTGAGTATTAAGTATTTAATGTAATTGGCAATTCTGTAAACAAAAAGGACAAAAGTTGATATGTTGTAAAAAATCAAGGAGTATTGTGCAATTAGTATAAGTTGTGATATTTTAGGTCTAGGGTTCAAGAATGGGAAAGAAGGAAAAACAGCAGGGAATGTCGCTAGACTGTCACAAAGTTTTGGCTCGAGCGTCAGAAACTGAACCTTCACTGCCCGCTTGTCGCCTTACATTCACTCGAGCGACAACCTGTTGCTCACCTTCCGCTCGAGCGACAGTACTGTCCGAGAATTTTTTTAATTTGTTTTTTAAAGGCTTTTTGTCTGGTCCATTCATTCCCTAATCTGTATATAAATATTCAAACGCCACATAACGTGATTTTTCGAAGGTTGATAATTAAGAAAAATCTTAACTTTTCATATTCTCTTCATCTTTTGAGATTTCAATCTTTATTCTTCATAGTAAATTGTTCTTGGCGGTAAGAAAAACATTAGATCTTAAATCCAAATACCAAAATGCTACTTCCTTCATATCTGTCAAAGTTTTTGAAGATCAATGGAAGGTGACTGGAGTTCTAGTCATTGAAGAACACGGTGGTCTTCGTACATTCATAGGAGATAGACGATTCCACAAAGCTAGGAGTTAATGTAGGAGAGCGCAATCCAAGAGAGCTTTGAAAATTGCAGCTGGGAATTGGTGCAAGAGCACAGAATCCAAGAGAGCTATTGAAATTGTAGTCAGGAGGTCAACTAGTACGTGTCGTCGTCTAGTCGGGTAGACCGTAAGTTAAAAAAAAGGTTTATAGTGGATTGTTGACTAGTAAAGTGCCCGAAGTTTTCACCCAGCTGGGTTTCTTTGTAATCAATTCCTGTGTTTACCTATTGCTTACATAACTACAGTATTTCAACATAGGAATATTGAATTGCATGAATAACCATCGAGAAAATAATTAATTAGTGACTTGTTGCTATTTAATTGTTAAGAAAATTTTAATTTCGCATATTCACCTATTCACCCCCCCTTTAGGTGTTGTTAGGGTTGAACTGCGTATTTTCAATTAGTATCAGAGCGTAAATTTCTATTCCTAACCCTTTATTATTCTACATGAGTTAATCATTGTCAGTGCCTCCATTTTTCGACGAAGCAATTATACTTATTGGAAAGCTCGAATGAGAGCTTTCCTTAAAGTTTTGGATAAACGTATTTGGATTAGCGTTCAAACTGGGTGGACTCCACCTTCAATTACTGTTGCTGGTATAGCTACACCTACTGATATTTCACTTTAGTCTAAAGATGATTTAGCTGAACATAACCGAAACAGTAAGGGCTTTCATGCCCTGTTCATGGTTGTGTCGGCTAGAGAGCTTAGGAGAGTTTCGATGTGTGAGACTTCTAAAAAAGTTTGGAATATTTTAGAAACCACATACGAGGGAACTAAAATTGTGAAAAATTCTAAGCTACAGATGTTGACCTCTAGATTTGAAGATATTAGAATGACGGATGATGAATCGTTTGATGATTTTTATGCTAAGCTTAGTGATATAGTCAATTTCTAGTTTCAAGCTAGGTGAAAAGATCCCAGAGTCCAAAATCGTTAGAAAAGTCTTTAGATCCTTACCTGAAAGGTTTAGGTCTAAAGTTACCACGATTGAAGAAAGTAAGGACTTAGATGCTGTAAAAATTGAAGAACTCATAGGATCCATTCAAACCTATGACCTCACCGTCTCTCAACCTAGAAAGGTTAAATCCATAGCCATGAATACTTTTAGGGAAGAAGAGAGTGAATCCACTGATACTGAAATGCTTAGGGATGATGAAATAGCTTATTTCGTTAAAAAATTTGAGAAGGTGATAACGAATAGGAGAAAGCCTCAAGAATGGAAAAGTGAAGTCCCTAGTAAATTCGTGAAAGCTTCTTGTGTAAAGAATAACTCTAGGACTCCCGTTTTAAAAAAATCAATTTGTTCGATGTCATGAGTGTCAAGGTTACGGTCACTATATGAATGAATGTCCTAATCTGAAAAGAGTTCAAATAAAGAAAGGCATAAGGAATTAGTAGTAACCTTGAGTGATGATAAATCAGATTCAAGTGCTCATAGTGATACATTGGGTGGTGAGGATGAACATAATTTCATGCCCTTCACATGAATAGCTACGATTGAATCTGATAAGGAGATTGATAAGGTTGAAAGTGATGAAAGAAGTGAAAAATCTGATGAAAAGTCTAAGGATGAACTTGATATCCACGAATCTTATCGTGAACTATTTGATGAGAGTCTTAAGATTAAAAATGTCAATAAAGCTGTGTTAAAAAGGTTAATGATCTTGAAAGAGAGAAAGAAAAACTCATAGGTGACCATCATGACTGCCAAAAATCTAAGTGAGTTGAAGCTTGTTAATGAGAACTTGGAAGCAAAAGTTTAATCCTTAACAAGTGATCTTGAAAAATCTAACACTCAGCTCAAATCATTCATGAGTGGTTCGCAGAAACTTGATAATCTGTTGGGGATGAACAAGCCTGTTGGAAATAGGCATGGTCTGAGTTATATTCATAATGGTAATACTACTGCTAGTACATCCAATACCACATTCGTCCTTGCCACTAACAAAACTCGAAAAATTGTTTATCCTGAACTAAAGATTGAACATGTTTTATGATCGAGACCTACTAGACAATGTAGAGTCAATCGTCCTACATATCGGCAACGACCTCCGAGTAGGTTTGAACCTAGGTTCATTCCAACTTGTCACTATTATGGTGCAATGGGACACACAAGATCTAGATGTCGTAAACTCTTGCCAAGAAGTAAAAATCGAGATTTCTCTAGCAAGGTTAACTTCCTTGCTAATCAAGTTAGCCACTTAACTGAGATGATGACTCAGTTAACTAAAATCACTTCTACTTCTAAGAAGGCTTGGGTTAAACAGAGTAACCTGGAAGGTCGTGAGATTGATCATGCTCTTAAAGTTAAGAACATCCATATTTCGCCTTGATTAGTTTCTTAGGTGCATACATGTGCAGTTCATTCAGTACATTCATTCTTGCATGCATCTTACTTAATTGTGTTTTGTGTTTTTACTTTCTTTAGGTATTGACTTTCTTTATTTTACAAAAAAAATAAATTTGGCTCAAGACATTTACTGGTGTTCTTAAACATAGCATTTGTGACCAAGTATGCATTCAACCATTTTATACTGTCATTTCCATTACTTGGTTAGTTTTATGTGAAGTGTTGAGTTTAAGTTGCTTCATGTACAATCTGCATAACACACATTATGATCTTGTGAGTCGTCAACTGACTTGGGTTAACCGGCCCGAAGCTCAGTACATAGGTCAATTTAGTTATTTAATGGACAAGAGTTTGCACATGAGATGCAACTTATGAGAAAAGAGATATAAAAATTATAAGTTCAAATTTAGGGGGAGAAAAGAAAAATACTTATGTAATTGAGCTCGTTTTCAAGTCGTAAAAATCTTATGAATTTGACTTTCATCGGTAAGGAAAATACTTATTTAACAGTGATGTTTGCATTTCTTTCTAAAAAATTTAAGGTTTGGAGTCATGTTCACGAGAAAATAATGGGACTTTACACACACGAGTCACTTAGATACTTTACTCCATTTTGAACTTGATTAAGTGATAATGCTTTACTTGTGAGCATATGCATTTTTGAGTTCATGTAGTTGTCGAGGGCTTAATTTGTTTTCATTTAAAAAAAAAAAGGTTGCATTAGACTTAGTTAGTGGTTTGTGGTTTTGGTGGTTGAGAATGTTGATCTTTTGAAGACCCGCAAGTGCACGTGATCGTGGTCAAATAATATAATTATGAATAGAGTGTCGAACCTACGAGAACTACGTTTTATATCGAGTTAAAATTAGTTACAACTTTAATAGAATAGCAAACAACTTTTGTATTTTTTTTATACTAACCCTTAAATTATCAACAAACTAATGAAAGTAAGTAAATGTATTTTTCAAATATGTGAGATGCATTGCTAAGATGACGAATCTTCCTTATTATTCCATTTTTAGTTTAACAATTAAAGTGACAATTTGAAATCATTCATGTTGGTCAGTGCCCCTAATTTAATTCATGATAAATGCATTAGCAAGCACTGGAACATCTATTGAAATCATATAAAACATAGAGGTATATCTCTATCTTCTATTGAACCTTACAATGTTTATTATACTGTGCTTAAACTCTATTGTCTATCTCGATAACTATAAAATCCTTTAACAATTCAATTGGTGATTAAACAATTGAAAAGAACGATAAAAACTATAATAAACATACACAAATTAAATCAAATTAAATTCACAATAATTAATTGAAAACTAAAAATATAATAATAAGGGTTCATCTTATCATAACAATGTATAAGATTAGCTTAACATATCGAAATTACAAGAAATCATACTTAAGTGAAAAGATATAACCCAGATTTTGATTGATTGATTGAGAAGATGAAGATGAATTTTAAATTCTTGAATCTCTTCAATGTTTATTGATGAATCTCCACTTACGCATTATCTTCCTTGCCCAAAAATTAGGCTTGAATCTTCACTTGATTAAATTCTTGCAAATCCCCTTCAATTCTCTCACAAAAATTATAAATTTTCCTCCATTGATGAATATTGGAGTCTAATATGTATATAAAAGGTCCCCCCCCCCCAATATGTATTTTGCTATTATGTATCTGTAGTAGTTGAAAATTGGTTGAAAATCACGTCCAGATTGACTTCCCAAAGAGTTCCAATCGAATAAGGAAAGTTCCACTCGCACGAGAATTTTTTGTCTTTGCACAGTAGTCAGTATGTTAGTCATAACTTTCTCTCTGATATCCAATTCACACGATTCAAAGTGTGTTGAAAAGCTAACTCAAATAGAATTTTTCCAATTCAGACGTTTACTGTGCCAAAAATCAGTTTCAATCTTCAATTAAAAATCTGGAATATAACTTGTGCGATTGGAAATTGATTTTGATCATATTCCTTTCCTTTTTAAGTTCTAATTCCATCCAATTATCTCCTAAAGATCTTTCAAGTATTATCTTTTGGTCCGAATCAACTAATGAATCTTTTCAATTTGGTCCTCAAACTTTAGATTTTTCCATTTTCGCCATTTTTCGCTTCTTTCTTTCAATTCTTTGTTCAACCATTGAGTTTTACCTATATAACATAAAATACAATAATTTAGGATATATTTTGTCAAAAGAACTATCAAATATCGATATTTTAGGACCCTAAATAGGTGAAAAAATTACACTTATCAGATACTAATACA
>CAIGRS010203659.1:0-34160 GCA_903798395.1 Fraxinus floribunda | reverse complement strand
GATCCTAGGACCCCCCCCCCCCCCCTCCCCTCCAATTAGACTTAGTTTTATTTACTTTAGGAATTTAAAAAGTTTATGGATATTCAACGTAAAGTTACAATAATTCTCTAAAAATATTGGTATATTGAGATTTTTATAAATTTTTAAAAAATCTCTAAAAGTCATTGTGTATTCAACTAATTTTAATAACCTCAATGTGGATGAATAGTATTACTCCAAAATTTTAATAACTTTTAGAAATTTTTATAAAAGTTTTTATAATACGAACTTTTTAAGTATAAAGTACTAAAATAAAATTTTAACTTTTTTCTCTCATTAATCACGAAATTTTTGGAGACTTTTACAAGAAAATAAAATAATGATAAAAATAAAAATAAATTGATATGCATTTTTTTTTCTCAATGTTTCGTTTTCCTTTTCATTTCTATGAAAAAATTTAAATTTTATTCTTATTAACATTTTTTTCTTTTTCCATTCATTTTTTGCAAAAAATATCTACTTTTAATTAAATTATAAGATTGTATATAGACTAATTAATAATTAAATTTAAATATATATTTTTTATTTATTCTTTAAAGGTATATTATATTAATAATACTAAATATAAAATTTATTTTTTATATTTATAATAATAATAATTATTATTATTTATTTAATTAAGGTCATAAATTTTTATTCTTTTTAAAATATTTTTTTATTATATAGGGAGGGGAGGGGAGGGGGAATGTGAATTGGGGGAACAATATAATTTCACACTATTGCACTAAATCCGCATGAATTCAATTTTAAATGAAAGTTTTCTACAATCATTTGAATTTTACAAAAGTTCATAAAAATCTTAAAATGAAAGTCTATAAAAGTTTATAAAAGACTTCCACTAATTCCATACAAATCTATAAAAAAAATTCAAGAAATTCACAAAAATCATCACTTAAAAAAGCCCATCAAAGCCTTCGAAAATCTCAATTGAATACACCCCTTTAGTTTTTATTCTTTTTTTGAACAAATTTAGGGTTTGTCGATCCTCATTTAAAAAAAAAATATATATATATATATATATAGAGGTTTTTATAAACGTGATTTTTTGAAGAATGTGTGGTTAAAAAAAAATTTAGATATAAAATTATTTTATTAGGAGTGGACAAAATATTTCACTGGAAAAAGTACACACAAGGCAGTGTCCATTCTGCAGATACAATATGGGATGGAAATGTAAAAATTTCAAGAAGTTCGGAAATATAATTTTACTTGAAAATAACTACTTTTGAGTTTAGCAACGCAGGCTGTAAAACCAACCAATGAAACTAGATTTGAAGATGAGAGCCTGGTAAACTAAATTTATATATTTGACTATTTTCTCATCCAAAAAGAAAGAGGAATACAAGCAAACATTGCCCTTAGTTTCTCTTGATGAATTATGATTGACAATTAAGCGCTATGTTCCACCTTAACTTGAGCTCCAAAACTAAAGAGGACATTTGTTCTTCAAGAGAAGTATTAAACAATTGAGCGTCGCAACAAATTACCTCGTACAATCTGAAATTCATCCATACAATGCACGCCATGGCTCTTCTGCATCCCTTGAAGTCTCGGTTGGTTTCCATGCCATTTTTTCCTTTGCAAAACTAAGAGACGAAATGCTTGCCAAATGCTCTCCTATTGCATATGTTACCTGGTGAAAAGTCTCATAAGCATCAAAAAGTAAACAAGGACGTACACAAGGGTTCCAAGCTACAATTTTATTTATTTATTTATTTATTTATTTGGATTGTCAGTTCATTCTTTTTGGATAATAAGTAAAAAACAGCAAATCTTCACCAAAAACGTAAGTTTACTTTATTTTAAGCGTACCAGACATGCTGAAACATGGAGCGGGGTGATGAGAAGAAGAAAGTGGAAATGTAGTGATACTGAATAATGTCATGTCAATCTCATATCTAGATGAATTTTGAAGGCTCATCATGATAAGGTTATTATATGTTTTGAACTAAGATAATCCCAACAACTACTGGCCTCACGATAGGTGAAAAGCAGATTAATCACACTCCACATGATTTAACTTGTTCCGTTCTTTTCACTGAATCATCTAAAATGGCATTCATGCCTATAAAATGAAATTCATGCCTCAAATTCAGTTGCACAATGCACCCAGTAGGATCTAAGTTTCCACCTTAACTCGAACAATTTTGATGTTTACTGTAGGACTACAAGCTCTCAAGCTCTAGAAAAGAAACAAGCCAAGTAGGCTGGTTTATCTGGATAGCATTTGTGAGAATAGCCAAATAAAGTATCATCTTCAAATTTACTCATTCAATTAGTTAGAATTGTGCATGCAGGTTTACGTATAATTAGTAGCACCAGCTATGTAGCAGCAATATGAACATTGTGCAGAAGTGTTTTTCAACGTCCCAGGTACCAAGTGATATTCACTTTTGCCAACTTTTGTGCAAATGCATATGCTCATGGTGCTAAGATGCATCAAGTGGTCAAAACACAATTGTTTTGTGATTGTTCTCTCTCTTTTTGTTTGCGGGGTCAGGGAATGGCAAACCAGTAGTTTAGAAGCACTGACGTCTTTGACTTAAACAAAAACAGAGAAAATGTTTTAGGCGTACAAGGCACACTAAACCACCATGTTATTCCAAAGTATAGGGTTAAAGTGCAAGGTGAGGCAATAAAATGACCAAAAATACGATACCATTAAAAGACAGAATATCATAAGAAGATAATAGAAAATATGCAACAAGCTACAAATTTTATCGAATGTGGGCTATATGTGAAAGATGGATGCACAACATATATATCTAAGTGAGATTGAGGTCTAGCAGTCTGCGCTCAAAAACAAGAAAAAATAAACAAAAACAAAGCAGATGGCTACAAAGGAGGTAGCATAGTGAAGATTTTACTCTCTGTGCATGTTTGGGAAACATTATAATTTTCTTATAATTTAATGGTCAAAGTCAAAGATTAATTTTAACCACATACTTTATAGGACTCATAACTAATACCCACTCATCCACCACTCGTTTCTAAATCACAATATAATTTCAGCAACTTATAATTTTATCAAAACTAGCACTATAAAAAAAGTTCAAAAGTCTTCAAATGGAGGAGACGTCTTACCTATAATCAACAAGTATATAGCAGAGATTAGCCATCTTTGTTAACACATTCAAGCTAAGCAACAGATAGGGCATCAGATTTGCAACATTTGGGAGTATTTTTGGGTCTGGAATTGATATGATTCAGTTATAAACTATGATGCTCGGAGTCGGGTACGGGTATGTATCTAAGTGTCGGATCCATTACTTTCTAAAATATAGGATACGAAGACATGGTTGAAAAGAGTCCAGATTTTGAACACGGGTATGTGGGTACGTCTTTCAAACTTCAATTTTTTTAACTAACCCAAGATGTTATTTTAAATAGATCAAAATCAATCATTCACAAAGAAAGAAATGAGTATTGAATAAGAGTTTAAAATGAATAAAATAGAATTTTGGGGTTTAATTTTCAATTATGAAAAGTTAATGGAATATTAAGTTGCACTATATAGAACCCATTTTCATTTATCAATACAGAGAAGAAAGAAGGAAGAAAATAAAAAAAGGCAAAGAGAAAAGATAGAATAAATTGGGAGGATCCGACACATATCCCATACCCATACCCATATCGTATCGTGTCCGACACGGGTACTTCGTCCATTACGAAGAGTCCGAGCATCATAGGTTATAAATATCAGTATAACAGTCATGTTTCTTGAATATTCACGCGATTTTAGATTTTAATTCTTAAAACCATACAAGCCAACAGCTTGGGGAGCAAAGACAGCAACATATGGTTTATGTTGAAGAATCATCATGATGTCTCCATATCTTAGACAAAAGAAAATCGAAGCATTTAAACTACAATGCACAGAAGAATAACCAATGAGACTTCTAAGGAATCGTTTTACCTCAAGCTCCTCTTCGTAGGATTTGCGGACTAAGCGCTGACTGCTTTGACCAATCAGCACAAGAGTAGGAACCTTGATGGCATTGACCAAATGAAGCAGGCAAGAAAGATTTTCATGATTAATCTTCATTGATGGTGATGGTTTTTGCAATGTGGAGCTCAAGCCCTGAGTTACATCAGTTGTTGGGCCTAATTTCATGCCATATACTGAAACCTTTTCACTTGTCACCAAATATCTATTTTCTAACTTAAGCTTAGACTCAGGAACGATGAAAGGAACTACAAGTGTAGGCATGGTAGATAAATCAGCTCCTGCTAATGAAATCAGAACTTCATTAAGAGCACAAGATAAAATTGGAGGCTCATAATTCTGAAGGAGCAAGATGGACACCTGTCAAAACCATCAAGCATTCAGGAAAATTACACTAAACTAAAACTAAAATGAGGAAAAGAATCAATTAAACTGCATTTAACGAAATTCAACTTTTCCAATTCATGACAACTGAAACAAGTTATTCTGCACAAGCAACAAGAGCCATGTGAGAAGCAAAGCATGTAAAAAACCATAGACCAATGCCGCACAACAAGAAGAAACAACTAAGCTTATCCTCAACAAATTTGGGATCAACTACGTGGATAATTTTCGATTCAATGCTACATACATTTGAAATTTAGAATGCCCAATGCATCTAAATTGTTAACTAACACAACAAGTTCCATAGTTTGATCTTCCTCTTCCAACATGATCTACTAAGATTAGATCACTATTATAAAAAGGAACCTCTTTAGGTCCATACAAGACATAACCCAACCACCTACAATAGTTTCTTTAATTTATCCATTATTATTTATACCTTTACTTGTTGAAACTTCATGTCTATTAAACCACACATCCAACTTAACATTCACATATCCCCTACACTCATCTTATGAACCTTTAAAACTGGCTCTCTTTTAACTTGATAGATATCTTTTTACTCACAAGATTCTTGTAACACTAAGCCTAAGTTTGGCCCCCATTTTTTCAAAACTCATTTACGACCACACATTCTCTCACAAAAACACTATTGTAAAATGCATTTTAGCCCAAAAATGGGGTTCAGACAGGAACAGACTTGGGATTCTCTTTGAGCCCCATTTTTTGAGAAATAGATTATTTAATGGTGATTTTTTTAAAAAAAAAAAAAAGTGTGATTATTGACACCAAAAACTTGCCTAGCTTGCACACGATCGAGGGTCTTGCATTAGGTGACTTGGTGTTAATTAATTATGTCAAAAGGAATTGGAACAATTGAAGTAATTAAGCTCATTTTGGTTTGGACTCGATCCATTAACCCCACAACCTATCTTGGCCCATTCCATCCTCTATAAATGAGTAGGGTACCTCTACATTTGAAGTAAGTCTTCACTTCCTCTAGCTACTCTCATTCCCCTATTTTCCCTTGCACTATATATATATATATATATTATTCCGGCCTATGATGCTCGCACTCGGGTACGGGTGGTAGTCTTTCAAACTTTAATTTTTTTACTAATCTAAGATGTCTTTTTGAATAGACTAAAATTAATTATTCACAATGAAGAAAATGCGTATTTAATAAGGGATCAAGACGAACAAAATAGAATTTTGGGGTTTAGTTTTCAATAATGAGAATTACTAAATGTTATATAAAATAGAAAATGAGAAAGTCGATTATAATTTGGATTTAGTGGAGCACAAAGTAGCACTACATGGAACTCATTTTCATTTATACAAACAAAACCCTAAAACACCGATATAGAGAGAAACAAGGAAGAAAAAAGAAGAAAAAGAAAGAAGAAAAAGAAGAAAAAGAAGGGGAAACCTAGTGTCGCCATCTTTCTCCACCCTCTCAGCAACGACGCTAGGTTTATAGAGAGCAAAAGTGGAAAAGAAAAAAAAGAAGAAAAAGGAAGAAGAAGCAAAAATGACGAAGTGTCCGGTTGAAACTTGGAACCATACCCATGTCGTGTCGTGTCCGTATTTCGAAAAGTCCAAGCATCAAAGATTCCGGCATTGACTTGACCGTTGGAGTACAAACGGTTGTCGAGCCTTTTTCTCCGATCGGTGACCTTTGCTTCCTAACGAGATGTTCAATGTGTAGTTAAATCTAGGTTGAAAAGGTACAGCTAGAGTGCTGTTAGCCACATGATCAACGGATTTTGAGACTAACAAATTAGGGCCGTCCATGCGAAACAAAACGGTTAACCACGATGAAATCGCGTGAGAAAAGACAATCGAAAAATTCCTGAAAATATGATTCAAGATCTGAAAAATATGAGTCAAGATCTAAAAATTCTCGAAGATTATGATTTCATTCACCGCTATTTCTGTTTAGAAAAGAAAAAGTAGGAAATGGCTGGACTACTTCCGGTATGGTTCCATTCTTTGCCGCCGGCTACATTTTCGCCAAATTATCACCACAAATTCTCAGATCTTGCTCGGTGATTTCATTCCTCAGCTTATCAGCGAGCTAACACACACTTAAATTAGACCGAACAAATTCGAAGTCCATCAATTCATTCAGTGATCGCAAGAGTGAAGAAATAGTAGAGAACTCTCTAACTTCATGGTCAATTTTGGTAGCAACAAAGGGGGAAATGCTATTTCTAATTTCAATCTTGAATTCATGTCTAGCTTCGCTACTTATGATAATTGAAATATGTTGAAATCTGCTTCGAGTGATCATGATAATTGCTACACGCTGAAGGTGAGATGAGGCATTATTAGTTCTCAATAGTGGTTGGCGAAGTTATCCTAAGCCCTGGCAAGGTTCGCCGAGGTTCGCACAATAAGCGTTACAACTTCTGAAGGTCAATGCTATCTCTGGCGAAGCAATTGAGCTTCATTATTGGCTATGTCACGCTCTATTAACATCAGTTGCGACCTTCGGTGAAGGTCGACGATGTAGCTGCGAGGACAACCTCTTGTGGTGGCCAGCCCATTCCCAACTCTGGCAAGCCCTTAGGTTCGAACCTCAAACGCGAACAGAAGCAAATTCTAGCTTCAATTTTTGGACTTCACGAAGCTTGTGAGGGAGATAATTGTAGGTGAGGGTGAGGTTTCTGCTGAGGAATTTGCATGCGAGGTCTGGCTCCCAATGTGGCTCACGATGTCAGAAGCCTCCAATGAAGGTCAATGAGGTATCTGCAGGTGTGTGCAAAGCCACTTCAGGTATGTGCGAACCACATGCAGCTTTCGGTATGGTGCGCGAAGCCACTTCAGTAAATAGCAAGTATGAATTCGATTTTCTGGTTTGGAACATCTACAATAAAACCTCTATAAAACAATAACGTTGGGATCCATAAAAATTATTATTTTAGAGGGGTTATTAATTTATCGATAAATGAATAATAATTTATTAATTTGTAGAATATTTTGTATTTTTATAACTTGTATTATATTTTACCATAATGCATGTAGAAAATTTGAAAAAAAAAAGGGAAATTTAAAATTTAATTTGTAAGCACGCAAAAAGGCTTATAAATGCATACATTAAAGAGGAAATATTGATGTACATGCATTAGCTTCAAATTTTAATATCTTGATTAATCATTCAAGTTATTTCATGTACACATGGAACAAAATTTATACAGTCGTGATATTAAATAATTACTTTGTACAAAATGAAAAAAAAATGCCCAATGTAATATGTGCATTGCAAAAAAATTAGAGATGAAGTTGAGTTTGATTTGGGTGCAATGAAAAAGTAAAAGACTTTAGATGCATATTTTGAAAAAGAGGCAATTGAAAAAAGTGTGGTCAAATTAAAAGTATATTAATTCGTATTAGTCTCCATTTTTATGAATTTAAGCAGTTATTATTTTATATATTCGTTGGGCCTTAAAGGATCTGAAAAAAAAAAATAATTATCTTATGCATTTAGCATGTTATTAATTTAGTACACCGGCTCAAGTCGGGACCAAAGAAATTTATTATTTGAGCGAGATTATTAATTTATCCAACATTCTTTTATCGAGGTTTCACTATACAACGTGCTGTGAAAATTAGGGATTATAATCATACATACTAGTAGTTTGATGAAATGCCCAAGCTAAAGTTCCACTCAGGGCCGTACATGTGTTTCGTGGGGCCTGAGACGAACATCAAAATTTGGACTTGTAAATCGTAGCGAGTAATCAATTTTTCTCATTTATAAAAGTTTTACGGAACTAAATTTGTTAACTTCGAATCAAAAAATAAAAAAACAAATAAACTTAAATATTCAAACTATTTATATTACAATCAAATAATAATGTAAACCGTTTTAAACAATCACTTAAATATTGTGATGATTCAAAACGTCTACCTTGACTATCATTGGAAAACAAGATGCAATCAACTATTTTTGGATTCATTTCAACTAAAACGTTTCTCATCTTTTACATTGCATTTTCTTCACGTTTCAGTCTAAATATTCATGGAAAGTTCTTAAAATCTCTAAAATTTTATAAAAATTCACTTATATATATTTATATATTCACTTTTTCCTCCAAAATCCATGTCTCCATTATCACTCTAAACCTAAAAATTCATTCTCTATCAAAGGTAATTGTTTTATATTGCCACAGCGCCTCAAAAGCCAAACAAAGTAAAACCAACCAGCAATAGGTTAGATTTAACCTAAATTTAATTTACTTGATTAACGGTTTAATCACAAAATCAAAATGAACGTAAAGAATTCAATCATTTAGCAATATTTATGTCATTTTTTTTATACCAATTATTATGGCCCAAGCTCAACTAATTTTTCATCCTGAACATATGCAGTATGCCCAATGAGTAGGGAAAAAAAAAAGAAAGAAAAGGAGAAGGAAAACCTAACCGTACACATATTAAACTCTATTTATGAAATTGACACTTCCATTAAAGTCGAAGGCAAACATTCACTGTAGTTCCGTCGCCGCACTCTATTTCTCACCTCTGCTAGTAATTTTCTCAGCGACTCAACTGCTCTTCTGATTGTAACAACACACAGAGAGAATTGAATAATTTCTTGAATCATTATTTTTCTTGCTCATGGTTTCTGTGATTTGAGAAAAAAGAATATATTTTTCCAGCAGGTTATTGGAATTTAATAGAAATGAGAAATCGTACCAATTTTTTCTAGGGTTTTTGGCTAGAGAGAAGAAGAAAGATTGAGAAGCCGTGCATAAGAAAGAGAATAAGAGGAGAGATTTTAACTTGGGCCAAGAAGTGGCTTAAAAGAACATAATTTTTTTGGGCCCCCTACATAGCTGGGCGTGAGGCAGCGGCCTCTTGGGCCACACCTCAAGTCCGGCTCTGGTTCCACCTCTAGCCATGATTTGCTAAAGCTTAGCTTGACGTGTTTTCTTTGAATTCTATCTATCATGGTTGAGGCTGCTTCAATGCACTTCAGGCGAGGCACATTATTTGATGCCCCTGACCTTCATTAGCTTTGCCAGTTCTGCCTTTGTTCTTTCCTCTTGCTCTGAAGTTTGAGGATATGCCATTGTTGTGGCAACCGGCACCTCTTTTTCTATTATAGATGGATGAGCAAAGTTTGCTGAGACCGGCTAACGAATATATTTTTAGGGGCAGCTCACCTCCGCCTACTGCTAGTTATTGAGGTCAGATGGTTGCAAAACGCCTACCACTGAACTATCTTCAAAACGAAGATGCTAGGCAGCCACCAGCAATATGGTGTAAGTGCTTGAAGGCAGGCTAGGTTATCTGGTACCACTTGGAGCAGAAAAAGACGAAAAAAAGGGAGAAACCAATCTCGAAACGTGATTTTGCCAGTCTCTGCTGAAATTGTTTTTATTGCTTTTTGCGGAAAGGTTTATATAGCTTCCAGCGAAGCTGCAAAGGCAGCTACAGGAACCGCAATTTATCAACAGAACTTGAAGTCAATTCTCTGCACACATGTTAATCTGACATACATTGATGCGGGTCAGAAACAATGCAGGAAAGAAGAGTAAATTCTTTTCCTTATCCTATTACAGTTGAACTATGATTAGCTAATACAGGCTACTATAAAATGTCAAAAATATGTCCTGGTAGCACCTAATCAACTCATCCAGGTTCACAGAGAATTTACGTTATGTTATGCCCTGCAAACTGATTACCTGGAATGCAGACAACTGAAATTTATCAAGTAGTATTCAGCACTACGATTTTTGAGTTTTGCTGGTTGTGTGTATATATATATATCCTTATAAATTCATTCATTTCTCTGCTGCCATCTAAGCTAAACTGAAGGGACTATAAATGCTGAGAAAAGAGGATTACAGAAAATGAAAGAGATACTAATATTGTACCATATCCTCCAGTTCTTTTCAAAAGAATATAAAACAAGCAGTGCCTTCATAAACTGTTTAATGAATATGCACCATATGAATGTGATGATGTTATTTGATATTTGAATCTGCACGATTCTAATTTCCTCCCAGCAAGATTTTGCAGAATAATTCAGGAACCCACAGCTGCCTTGCTTTATGATTTGATAAATCTCAGATCGCAGTAATAGGCATTTGCAGCGAAAGAATAAAAAAAACAACAGGAGAAAGTGCATAATATGGTCATTTGCTTAATCATGTATCCGAGGTTACCTGAAAGGAAGCGGAAGGCATTATCTATTTATATACAAATCTAAATTTGCCGGGAAAAGGTAAATAAACGCTCAGCCCCTCCCTTCTAATCGAAGGTAAATGTAACTTCCTTCAAAATTATTTCACTAGAAATTGATTAACTTCAATATGTTGAAATATTCCTGAAGGTAAGATGATAAAATGTGATATGGAAGGTAACTTCGCGAGGAAGGATAACTTTGCGAGTACTTATTTGCTAGTAAGGATAACTTCACGAGTACTAGGGGAAGGTAAGATGATAAAATGTGATCATGGAAGGCAAGATGATAAAATGTATGGAATATCTTACAAAGGGCGCAACAAAATACCTACCTCTTATACAAAGCCCCTTCTTATCGACATCATGGCTTAAGGTCTTAGACTCTTAGCTCATGAGCATCTATATCAGTCAAGGCAAACTCGCATAAATCGCTACGACGAGGCAGGCTGGAAGCCCTCACATTATCGAGCCAAGCTTGCATACCTCCCCACGACAAGGCGGGCCGATGCCTTAACAGCATTATTCCTTGTCTCCACAAGGAAAACACCAAAATTCCTCGTCTTCATGAGAAGAATAGGAAAAAAGTAAAATTCCTATCTCCACGAGAAGAATGGAAAAAGAGAGAGATTCCTTGTCTTCACGAAAGGAATGAAAAGAAAGATTCTGTCTCCACAAAAGGAATGGAAAAAAAGATTCATTGTCTCCCCGAAAGGAATGGAAAGAACAATTGTTTCTTATCAACACGGGATAATTGTTTTAGCTAGTGACGAGATGATTGTTAGCACACTCCCTTCACTAAAATGCCCCTCTTGCGAGGTACGTCGGCGTATTACAAAGTCCAATGCCTAACATGAAATATTAGGCTCGGATTTGGGGGACTATTTGTATACAATTAGAGCAACAAAGTAATAATAATATGGCTCAACAACAAAATAATACAGCAATGTCATTACCATTGCAATGCACGCATGCCGTACCATTCCCTTACCATTGCAACGCGCACATTCCCATTGCAATCTTATCGCTCGCTTCGCACAAGAGACAATATTAATTCGAATAGCGCAAATAAATCATCTACTATGCAAACATATCAATTTATTATGGTGAATGATAGACTTTTCATAGTTTATCTCAAGGAAATATGATCAATTATTACCTCGCTTTATGAGCATTTGAGTGGGCTAATAGGCCCCAAGTATTTGTATAAGCATAGTCGAGATATATCATATTTCATTCAATTGTGATGGAGATATAATATTGTATTTTGATGTTATATTGTATTACAGGATGATGTAATCCATATTTTAGGGGAAATGAGAAATCACAGTGTTAGAAGCTCAACTATAGAGCCATGTATCATCAAGTTTGGTTTGCAAGCACTCAATATTACATCTTGCAAATTGCAATACAACCAGGTCTCATTTCTTCGAAGAAATTCAAGCTCGCACAGCTTAAATCTCAAGTCTGACCTTCACATGAATTTACGACCCAAACTTGTAGAGGACTATTTGTTGACGCCAAAAACTTGCCTAGCTTGCACATAGTCGAGGGTCCTACGTTGGGTGACTTGGTATTAATTCTGTCAAAAGGATTGGATCAATTGAAGTAATTAGGCTCATCTTAGTTTGGGCTCGATCCATTTTGACCCATTCCATTCTCTGTAAATAGGTAAGGTATCTCTACATTTGAAGAAAACTTTCACTTCCTCTAGCTACTCCATTTTCCCTTGCACTCTATATATATACATATATATACATATATATTCGGTAGTGACTTGACCTTGGAAGTGCAAATGATCGTATTGTTGGCCATATGATCAAGGGATTTTGAGGCTCAAAAAAAACTAGGGAAATTTTTTGGATTTAATGTAATAATCAGCAAGAAAGGGAGGATGCACCCAGTTGGAGAAAGAGGATGAAGAGGAGCCAACCGACTTGACTGATCTTCAAATTCAAATTCAGAAACGACACCGTTTTACTTAGTTTTAATTTTTGAAGTGTACCCATTTTCTGTAGCAAAACACGTTTTCTTCCACTTAAACAAACGGAGAGAACAAGGGAAAGATCAGTGTGGAAAATTGTCGAGATCCCTTTCTTCTTGCCTAATTCTTTGTAATCTCTCTCCCTCTTCTTTCTTGTAATCACTTTTGGTTCAATCAATATAGTTACAACTTGGGTTGTTAAATCCCAGCTGATTATCTTGTGAGATCATTGTGGTGATTTTGGTTGAGGTTTAGCACAATCATTAAAAGTGGTATCAGAATTTTAGATCCTAAAAATGGACACGAGGGATAAGGCAGTGGAGGAACACTTGAAGATGCTAGACAGGGAAGTGGAAGATATGGGAGAAGCCTTCAAGACAGTGGGCAATAAGGTTGATGCCTCGATCAAATACTTAAAATCCTAACAAGCAGGACCGAATGGAAGTATTGATGGGAGAAATGAATTCCAAGTATGAATCTATAGTAGTAGCGATGAGAAGGGTGAAATAAAAGGGGAATTAAACTACCTAAGATTGGCTTCCCCTATTTCAACGGAGAAGGACCTAGAGAGTGGTTGAGGAAAGCAAGAAAATATTTCCAAATTCACCAAGTTCCTGATGAGGTGAGGATTAGTATTGCTGAAGTGTATCTCAAATGGAAAGCAGATGTGTGGTTCCATGGCTTAACTAATAGCCACCCAGATGCTAATTGGACCCTATTTTCCACTGCGGTTTGTAGGAGATTTGCTAAAACTATAGCAGAGGAGAGTATAGAAGTATTCAGTAAAAGCAGACAAAAGGGGACTGTAGCTGAATATCAGGAACCATTTGAGGATCTCAAATCCCAGAATATGTTATCTCTACCACACCTTCCTAAAGCATACTACATATCAGTGTTTACTAATGGATTGAAGGAAGAAATTAAATCTACGATTAAAATTATCAGACCTAACTCTATCTCCCAAGCATTTGAAGTAGCCCTCCTACAGGAGAATACCATAACGGCCTTGAATAAGTCATCAAAAATCCAAACCAGACCTCCATACCAACCCAAATAGCCTAACAACCTCCCAAAAACCCATTAACTTTGTTCCAAAGTAAACACCCAATAACAACAATGAACCAAGCCAAAAGACCCAAACCAATTCCTTGAAATTCAAGACTATTACTCCATCTGACATACAAACCAAAAGAAGTTTGGGGTTATGTTTTAGGTGTGATGAGAAATACACCCTTGGACACGTGTAAAAAAAGAATGTTGAATTTTATGCTAATAGAGGAAGAGGATGAGGTAGATGTTGGGGAAGAAAAAGAAGCCATAGGAACAAATAAGGAGGAGGTCATGGAAATGTCCATCAATGTTTTATATAGGAGTTTGAAGCCTAAGACCATCAGGATCCCAGGACAAGTGAAGAAAAGGAGGGTATCAATACTTATTGACAGTGGAAGCACTCATAGCTTCATTGATGAGAAGCTGGTGCAAGAATTGAAGTGCAATGTGATACCAACTCAATCTGTTACGGTAACTGTAGCCAGTGGAGACAAACTGAATAGCACTGCAATGTGCAATCCATTCACTTGGACCATGCAGAGTATGGAGTGTCAATTTCAGTTGAGGGTATTGAGATTGGGTGGGAGTGACACGGTGCTGGGGGTAGATTGGTAGAGTCAGTTCAATCCAGTAATCTTTGACTTCAAACAAGGCAGCATTCTCACATGAGAGGATGAAAGTAGAGCTGAGAAGTGAACAATTGAATGAGGAATTCTTGATGATGGAAGGGAATCAAATGAATCGATGGGTCCACAGGCAACCCTATGGTATTATAGCCCAAATACAAGCAATGAAGGAAGAAGAAAAGGACCAAACCACTGCCGCTACACAGGACATTATTGAACAATTTCCAGAAGTATTCATAGAGCCTAGAGGGATGCCACCTCCCAAGTTTAATGACCCTAGGATACCATTGAAAGAAGGGGCACATCATTTTAAAATAAGGCCTTATAGATGCCCTTATATATAGAAAATTGAAATAGAGAGAATGGTGAAAGAAATTAGGGCTGGACATGGGTCGGTTCGGTTCGGTTCGATTCTGAAGAGAACCGAACCGACCCAAAATTTTCAGGTATTTAATAAATGGAACCGTTGGATCCAAAAATAATTATGGAACCGTTCGGTTCGATTCCGTACCGTAATTAAATTTTTTAACATTTACAGCAATACTACATAAATACAACTAATGACATGTTCATTCGTAATTTTCACAAATTAACGTAGTCCAATTTTTTAATGCTTATACGGCACTTAGAGATCTAATCAATAGCTACCGCCGCCGGTGAAATGAATGAGCTTCAAAATCGATTTGGAAATGGAAATGTAGGTTTTAAAATTATCAAATGATTTGGGTCTATACGAGAGTGGGCGTACTGCTTACCAAATGAAATTAGAATGGAAATGGGAAGGATAAGACCCAAATGTTGGGCTAACAAAAAATTAATTTGGTTGGACTTGATGTTGGCTGGACTTGGCTGGTTTGTTTAATTAATTTGCTAATTTGTTCAGAAAAAATTAAAATAATTTAATTAATTCAATATAAAAAATTTAAAAAATTATTTAAATTCGATTTTTCGGTTCTAGCAACCCAAACCCATCGGTTCTCGATTCGAATACTCGTTCAGGTATTTAACTTATGAAGAACCGTTCGGTTCGGTTCAGTTCGGTTCGGGTCGGGTTCGGTCTGGTTCAATTCAGGAGTTTTGTCCAGCCCTAAAAGAAATGTTGGAGATTGGGATTATTCAGTAGAGCAATAGTCATTTTGCCTCACCGGTGTTGCTAGTCAAAAAGAAGGATGGAACTTGGAGATTTTGTGTGGATTACATGCAACTTAACAACCTTACCATCAAAGATAAATACCCCATTCCCATTATTGATTAACTGATTGATGAGTTGTATGGATCAAGGTGGTTCTTCAAAATTGACTTGAGGGCTGGATATCACTAAATCAGAGTGGCAGAGTCGACATACACAAAACAACATCCAAAACTCACCATGGCCTTTATGAATTTAAGGTGATGCCATTTAGACTCACCAATGCCCCTACCACCTTCCAATGTTTGATGAATGAAGTTTTTAAAGAGTATTTGAGAAAGTTTGTTTTGGTTTTCTTTGATGATATCTTAGTATATGCCCCGATTTGGAATCCCATTGTCAACATTTATCCATTGTACTGAAGTTATTAAGGAAGCAGACACTATATGATAAATGGTCTAAATGCTCATTTGGGGAATCCAAAGTAGAATATTTGGGTCACATAATATCAGCCAAGGAGTATTAGCTCAGAAAGTGAGTGCTATGAAGCAGTGGCCTAGGCCTAGTAATATAAAGCAATTGAGGGGATTCTTTATCTTGACAGGATATTAGAAGAAGTTTGCAAAAGAATATGGAATTCTAGCTAAACCACTAACTGATCTCCTTAAAAAGGATTGTTTCAGCTGGGATAATGCTGCTGAATTGGCATTTCATAAGTTGAAGACAGCCATGTGCAAAACACCAGTATTTGCATTACCAGATTTTGACCAGGCCTCCATTGTTAAGACAGATGCTTGCCATGGAGGAATGGGAGCAGTTTTAATACAAGGCAAGAGACCTATTGCTTCTATGAGCAAGGGCATCAGCAATGAGAAACTAGGGATGTCTATATATGAAAAGGAATTGCTAGCTTTAATCACTGCAGTAGGGAAATGGAGGTATTACTTGGAGGGACACCATTTTTTCATCAAAACAGAACATCAATCCTTAAAATACCTGCTAAAGCAAAGGATCACTACTCCTCTTCAACAAAAATGGCTAACTAAACTAAGTGGGCTATGTTATGAAATTCAGTATAAGAAAGGGCTAGATAATGTTGTGGCTGATGCACTGTCAAGGAGAGAAGAATCAAATATGGAGGCTGCAACAATTTCACATGTCATTCCCACTTGGATACAGGAGGTAATGGAAATAAATGAAGGGGATGAGGGAGCTAACCAACAGATTGAGGCCTTGTTAATTAATCCTAAGGAGGTTATTGACTACAGCTATAAGAATGGGTTACTCAAGTATAAAGAGAAGTTGTATGTGGGGTCAGGAGGACAGATAAGAGCTAAACTGATACAAAATATACACTCATCTCAAAATGGAGGACATTCAGGTATCCAAGCTAGTGTTTATAGAGCTAAACGACATTTCTTATGGCTTGGAATGGTTAAGGAGATTAAAAGAGAGGTGCTCTAGTGTGACATTTTCCAAAGATGCAAAGGAGAGCATGTCCCCTATCCTGGCTTGTTGCAACCGCTACCTGAACCTCAATACTCTTGGAGCCATATTTCCATGGACTTTATTGAAAAGCTACCCAAAGGGTAAGACTGTGATAGTAGTGGTAGTGGATAGGTTCTAAGTATGGACATTTCATAGCCTTGGCACACCCATTCTCAGCTTCTACTGTAGCCAGGGGCGGACCCAGGATAATTGTCCAGGGGGGGCGAGATTCCGTAAAAAATAATTTTAAACAATAAAGATAATATTCAAAATGTAATATATTTTTTTACAATTGTTCCCTATGGCTTCTCATATTTTGAAACGCCGTATAATATTCTTGTTAGTAATTTCATTAAATACATCTCTTTCTACGTACACAACTAAACTATCATTCATCAATTGGTCTCCAATCTGATTACGCANTCGATTCTTCACAATATTCATAGCAGAAAATATTCTTTCAACTGTAGCAGTAGCAACCAGAAAAGTTAATCCTAAAGTCACAAGTATGTAAACTAACAGATACACTTTATTTCTTTTGATCACAACCAACCTCAGTGCAAGTTCACTAAATCATAAGTAATGAGAAAAAGAAAATCATCATCCATCAATATTCAATACAATATAATATACAATATAATAGTCTGTTGTTTGCCACTATAGTAACAAATTAACAATTAACAAATAGACTTTAATGATGAAATTATTGTTGCCACTAAAGAAACAACAATAGACTGATAGGACCAATTAGCCTTGATAGAGAAAACAATTGAAAGAAGAAGAAATGTAACAGATTGTATTGATTCAATCAAAGATACAATGAAAATGGAAATGATAAGAGGCCATTCGAGAGGGCCATACTCTCCTATTTTTACTTCACTAACTCTGATTTTCCATAACTAGACCTTTAGCCAAGATTCTCTTTATAGCCCCCCTTTGTAACTAACTCTCTCCTACCCAACAGAATTTGTTACTTGCCCCCCCTGCTCTTTGATCCTTCTCGAGTAGGTATATTTGATTGGGGGTCTATCAATTACCCCGCCCATTTTAGTCACCTTGTCCGCAAGGTGGAAGGAAGGAAATTGTTGGTTGATGAGATCAAAGCATTCCCAGGTTGCTTCCACAGGTGATAACCCCACCCATTTAATCAATACTTCCAAACTGCTATCATTGTCCAAGGGTGCCGCGCGAATTCCCAGCACAGATTCGGGTTCTACCCTCAATTCCCAGTCAGCTCCCAGATGTGGAGGCAAGGGAGAGAACAGATGGAATTTTCCCACAGCCTTCCGGAGTTGAGACATGAAAGACAGGATGAATTTGGGATTCCGGGGGTAATTTCAGTCTGTAGGCCACTGGCCCAACTTTTGCCAATATTTCAAAAGGTCCATAGTACCTGGGAGCCAGTTTTTCGTTGTAACGAAGTGCTAGTGACTTACGGCGATAGGGCCGCATTTTAAGATAGACAGACTCCCCAATGGAAAATTCTACAGCCCTTCTGTGTTGGTCAGCTGCAGCCTTCATCTTCTGCTGAGCCCTCTGTAATTGCATTTTCAACTCATCGAGTACTTGGTCCCGTTCTTGCAGTTGGTGGTCTAGTGAAGAGACAGCCTTAGTTCCCTTTTCAAAACGGATGACTGGAGGTAGATCCCGCCCATATAGTATTCTGAATGGAGTTAACTGAGCAGACACGTGGAATGAGGTGTTGTAGGAGAGTTCTGCCCAAGATAGGAAGCGGAACCAGTCTTTAGGCCTACCTGAAGTGAAACATCGCAGGTAAGTCTCAATGCCCCTGTTTACCACCTCTGTTTGGCCATCGGTTTGCGGGTGATATGCCGTGCTAAACCTCAGTTTAGTGCCCTGCAGCCGAAACAGTTCGCTCTAGAACTTGCTAACGAAGACTTTGTCACGGTCAGAGATAATGGAACGTGGCATGCCGTGCAATCGGATGACCTCCTTAACAAAGACAGCTGCCACCGATGGTGCTGAGAATGGATGTTTAAGGCCTATGAAGTGGCCATACTTACTCAGGCGATCCACTACTACCAAGATGGAGTCGAAGCCTTCTGACCTGGGCAGACCCTCAATAAAGTCCATGGATATATCATCCCAAACTTTCTCTGGCACAGGTAATGGCTGGAGTAACCCTGCAGGTGCGAGAGTGGAGTGCTTGTTCTGTTGACAAGTCGCACAAGCCGCTACATAGGCTTGTATGTCCTTCTTCATGCCCCTCCAATAAAAGGTGTCGGCCACTCTCTTGTAGGTTTTAAGGAATCCCCCATGCCCCCCTAGTTTGCTATCGTGGCCCTCTTATAATGCCAATAGCACGAACGAAGAATCCTTGGGTAATGCTAGTTTTTCCCGATATAGCAAAGCACCTCGCACCAGAGTGAACCCGGGACACGACATAGGATCCTGCTGTAATACTGTAAGAATCTGGCTTAAGTCGGGGTCCTCCTCCACTGCTTTCCTTAGTTCCTCTTGCTGTAGCACACACGGCAAACTTAATGTAGTCAGTAATGCAGCCAACTCAACACGGGATAAGGCGTCAGCAGCCTTGTTTTCCAGCCCAGGCTTGTACTCAATATCAAAATCAAATCCCAGTAGCTTAGTCAACCACTTCTGATACTCGACATTCACCAATCGCTGTTCCAACAAGAATTTGAGGCTCTTTTGATCAGTTCGGACTATGAACCGTTTTCCAATTAAGTAATGCCTCCATTTCTGCACAGCCAATACAATGGCCATCAACTCCCTTTCATAAATAGACTTGTTACGGGCCCGTGGTGGCAAAACTTGGCTGAAATAGGCAATGGGCCTCAGCTGCTGCATTAGGACTGCTCCTAACCCATAACCTGATGCATCGGTCTCAACTACAAACGGCTTAGAAAAATCAGGAAGCCCCAACACCGGAACCGAAGACATAGCCTCTTTTAACTGTACAAAGGCAGCCTCTGCATCATTTGTCCATCCAAAATTATCCTTTTTTAGTTGTTGTGTCAACGGCCACGCTATCCTCCCATAACCGTTTACAAACCTCCGATAGTATCCCGTCAGCCCAAGGAACCCCCGTAGCTCCCTAAGTGTTTTGGGTCGTGGCCAGGCTCTCATTGCTGCCACTTTGGAGGTGTCAGCAGCTACCCCTTTATCTGATATGATGTGGCCGAGGTACTCCAGTTCTGTCTGTCCGAACAAGCACTTCTTTTTGTTGGCGACCAGCTGATTATCAACTAACTGCTGCAATACCCAACTCAAATGCTCCCGATGCTCCTCCACGGTTCGGCTGTAAACTAAAATATCGTCGAAAAAGACCAAAACAAATCTCCGGAGCTGCTTCCTGAATATGTCGTTCATTAATGACTGGAAGGTGGCGGGGGCATTTTTAAGGCCGAACGGCATGACTAGAAATTCATAGTGGCCTTCGTGGGTCCGAAACGCTGTTTTTGGAATGTCCCCAATATTCACCCTGATCTGATGATACCCGGACTTCAAGTCAATTTTTGAGAAAATGGTCGACCCATGTAGTTCATCCAATAGCTCATCGATCGCTGGAATCGGAAATTTATCTGAGATAGTCACCTTGTTCAATGCTCGGTAATCCACGCAGAATCTCCAACTCCCGTCTTTTTTCTTCACTAAGAGCACTGGACTTGAGAATGGGCTTGTGCTATGCTGAATGATCTCGGCTGCCAACATTTCTTGCACTAGTTTTTCAATTTCGTTCTTCTGAAAATGTGGGTATCTGTAGAGTCTCACACTAATAGGACCTGCTCCCGACTGTAAGTTGATAGCATGGTCCTGTTTCCGTTGAGGAGGCAACTGACTGTTGTTTTCAAATACTGTGGCAAACTTCTCCAATACCTCAGTGATGATTAGAGGTGGTTCAGGGGAAACTCCTTCAACTCCAATGGTGATTTGTCCAAGTTCCAGTAGCACCCCCTCTCCTTGTTCTCTGAATGCCTTCATCATGGTCTTTAAGGACACTGGTGTTTTGCTAAGGCTGGGGTCCCCTTGGAGAGTTACAGTGGTCCCTGCCATGTTGAAAGTCATGATCAGCTTATTCCAATCAACCTGCATCTTCCCGAGTTTTTGCAGCCATTGCATCCCCAGTATAACGTCTGAACTTCCCAACTCCAAAGGTAGGAAGTCCTCCATCACCAGTAAATTCTATAGCATTAGGGGAACCTGCCTACACACTCCTTCACCATTAACCGTGAGACCCGTGCCCATGATTACCCCGTACCCCGGAGTACCCGACAAAGGAAAACTGAGCTGCTGGACAACTTCAGTACTGATGAAGTTATGCGATGCCCCACTGTCAATAAGGACCACAACCTCCTGTTGGCCGATTTTACCTTTCAATTTCATAGTCCCCGGCGTCGTGAGTCCCACAACGGAGTTGATGGACAGCTCAATGGCTTGATTTACTTCCGCCACTTCCAATTCGTCTTCCCCAGTAGCGGTTAGGTCATCGCCGTCGCCTGTTGAGCTTTCAAGCGATGGGACCTCCTCCATTTCGCGTATTACAAGGACCTGCAGCTCCTTATTCTTGCAGCGGTGACCCATGGTGAATTTTTCGTCACATCGGTAACATAATCCCCTTTCCCGTTTTGTCTGAATCTCGGCATCTGTAAGCCGCTTGAAGGGAGTGCGCGATTTTGGGAAGAAACCAAGGCCTGCAGTTCGGTTTGGGATAATGTTGAGGGGAATAGTGGGTTTAGGTGATGGGTTAAAGTGTGGGAATGGGCTAGGATTATGGGAGGCACTGGGTCTGGGTTTAAACGGGCCTGGGCTCCCTTGGCCCATTTTGGTGACCCAATTTCGATCCTCAACCATCTGGGCTGTCTCCATCATTTGCTCCAGCCCCACTGGTCTGTGCAATTTAACTTCAGCCCTCAGCTCCGGTTTCAGCCCGTTCATGAAGCAGCCTTCCAACACTTCCTCTGTTAACCCACTCAGAGGCGCCGCAAGTGTTTCAAATTGCCGGCGATAATCCCTGACGGTGGATGTTTGCCGGACCGCCAGAAATTGGGCGCATAAGGTTCCTTCCTGTGATGTCCGAAAACGGCGTAGCAGCCTCTCTTTCAACCCTTCCCAATCTACAAACGACCGTCGCTTCTCCTCCCATTGGAACCATACCAACGCATCTCCTTCCAGGCATACAACGGCGGCTTCAAACTTCTCTGCTTCAGTCATCCTATTAACGCCAAAATATCTTTCCACCCTAAAAATCCATCCATCCGGTTCAGTCCCATCAAACACAGGCATATCCATACGCCTCAAACGTGAATCTCCCCTCCAAATTCCCACAGCACCATCTCCATCGACTGGAGTTTCACTTGGGCCAGGACGAGCGAGCCCAGATTCTGCTGTCGATGCTGGTTCTTTTTCTGTTGTTATCTTATTTTCCTTGCGGTCTCGTTCCTGATTAGCCCAGCTCTGAATTAGGATGTCTACCTTCTCCATCATGTCGGTATGCATCGAATGGAACTCGGATCTTAACGCATCAAGCTAAGTTTGCAATTCTTGGTGATTGCTGTCCACCCTTTGTTCCAGAATATTCACTCGGTCCCCCAGCGTCATGGTTCAATTTGGTGCTCTGATACCAATATGATAGGACCAATTAGCCTTGATAGAGAAAACAATTGAAAGAAGAAGAAATGTAACAGATTGTATTGATTCAATCAAAGATACAATGAAAATGGAAATGATAAGAGGCCATTCGAGAGGGCCATACTCTCCTATTTTTACTTCACTAACTCTGATTTTCCATAACTAGACCTTTAGCCAAGATTCTCTTTATAGCCCCCCTTTGTAACTAACTCTCTCCTACCCAACAGAATTTGTTACTTGCCCCCCCTGCTCTTTGATCCTTCTCGAGTAGGTATATTTGATTGGGGGTCTATCATAGACTTAATCAATCAATATACAGCAAATCGTGGGGTTTCACTTTCACTTAAACAATTAACAAACAAACGTGGGGTTAAGGGTTTCACACTTTCACTTTCAGTTCACTGATTCACTTTCAGTTCACTGATTCACTTTCACAAATCACCAGTAATGCAACCACAAAATAATCAATACAATAATCACTTAATCAATGATCAATCACTGTTGTAAACTCGTTTCCACTTTCCATAAAGCAAAGCATTACTGATTTACTGTATATGTAATACTGAAATTTCAAAACCAAACCAGCCGCCCCGGCCTTAACTGAAAACCAAAAATGAGAAAAAGCTGCATCTTGAATTGAATGAGTGAACGCCAAATGGATTAGGAAACTGAGCCACTGGACAATGGACGGGGGAAAGGGAAAACTGAAATGAAGGGGGCTTCCTTCACTGCTTCAGGTTTGGGCTTCTTTCAGAATTTTAAGTCTTGTGGGCTTTTTTTTTTTTTTTTAAACAAAAAATTAAGGGCCCTGTGGGGGCGACTGCCCCCACTGGGCCCTTCGTAGGTCCGCCACTGACTGTAGCAAAAACATTCCAGGATAATATTTACAAACTACATTGGATGCCTCAGAGTGGAGTATCAGACAGAGATAAGATTTTTACAAGTGAATTTTGGCAAGGGCTGTTCAAATTAATGGGCTCTGAATTGCACCTAAGCTCTGCATATCACCCACAAACCGATGGGCAAACTGAAAGACATAATCAGTGCTTAACGTACCTGAGATGTATGACTTTTCATCAATCTAACTAGTAGTTTAATTGGTTATCTTTGGCTGAATGGTGGTACAACACCACCTACCATACTGCCATCAAAATGAGTCCCTTTGAAGCCCTATGGCATTAAGCCATCACAGTTAGCGTTAGGACCATATCAACACACTAATGTAGCAGCAGTGGAAGAGTTGGTACAAGAGAGGCATCGGTAGGATCTACTGTTAAAGGAACACTTGGCTCAAGCCACAACAAGAATGAAGTTCTATGCGGATCAACATAGGGTAGAGAGGGAATTTCAAGTGGGAGATTGGGTTTATCTGAGACTTCAGCCTTAAAACAGCAATCTGTGGTGACAAGGATCAATCCTAAATTAGCCGCCAAGTACTACTATGGGCCTTATCAAGTCATTAGAAGAATTAGGCAGGTGGCTTATGAACTAAGGTTGCCCCATTATTCTAAAATCCATCATGTTTTCCATGTCTCACTGCTTAAGAAGAAACTGGAAAACAAAGAAGTGCATATACTACTGATGCCAAAAGGGAACGAGCTTGAACAACCTCGCGGAGAACCATTTACAGTCCTGCAGTCCCGTGTCACTAAACAGAATAACTAAGCTGTGACTCAATGGCTAATCCACTGGACAAATTCTAACAGAGATGATGCTACTTGGGAAGATGCTGAAATCATTCAAGAGCAATTTCCTCGATTCAACCTTGGGGACAAGGTCAATTTGAGGGGAAGGAATGTAATGATCAGCAGGAAAGGGAGGTAGCACCCAGTTGGGGAAAGAGGAGAAAGAGGAGCCGACGGACTTGACTGGTCTTCAAATTCAAATTCATAAACGACACCGTTTTACTTAGTTTTAATTTTTGAAGTGTACCCGTTTTCTGTAGCAAAACACGTTTTCTTCTACTTAAGCAAACGGAGGGAACAGAGGAAAGATCACTGTGGAAAATTGTCATGATTTTGTACCCTTTATTCCCCAATTCACTGTAATCTCTCTCCCTCTTTCTTCTTTCTTGTAATCACTTTGGTTCAATCAATATAGTTACAACTTGGGTTGTTAAATCCCAGCTGATTATCTTCATCTTGTGAGTTCATTGTGGTGATTTTGGTTGGTTTTGGTTGAGGTTTAGCTTAATCATTACATTTAAGTAGGTGAAAATGAGTTTGAAGAAAAATAAGTTTTTAGAGAATGGGGCTCGAATATGGGCTTACTTCGGTGCATTTACCGCATTCTATGGGTCACATCATCTTCCTCCTTGATAACAATTGAAATTCAATACCTATAACAGTCACTTCTTAGGGTAAATGATCTATTGTCATTTTACTTCCTAATATTACAAATAAAACCAATTATAAACAGCAACGTTCCAAAAGAATTAACTTGAAATACATGGAGTAAACCCACCATAAGATGATGCACACAAACCCTTTCTTAGGACGAAACTCGTAGTTTTCGTTCATATGTAAATCACGAGCTGATTCGACCAGAAAACGCTCAGAGATAAAGCAATTTCAGATAAAAGAAGATCAGGACTAGATTCGCAGTACCTCATAGAGGCCATTGGCATTTAGAAAGTGCAGAATTTGGCCAGACGCCTCGCGGTCTTTGACTCCATAGCGCTCCAATGAAAGCTCAAAAGAATTATTACTGAAACAGAAGAAAAATCACAAATAAATATGAATCATAATACTCAGACACAAAGTTTCAAAAGGGTAATTTTGAAAACCACTTACAGGATTTGGAGATTAGATCCAGAGTTTGGCCGGATAGCGCCGTATAAGGCGGAGCCGAGGCCGTCGGCGTCGTTGAACAGTAGTATTACTTTTGGAGCAACCTTCATTTTTTTATTTTATTTTGGTTTTCTATAATTTTACTTTCTGCTGCTCCCTGCTACAATGGAATATATTTCTCACTTTTGGACAAATTACAGTTTTCATCCCCCATGTTTGGACTCCATTTTTATAAAAATTGAGGGCTACTCTTCGTATTTCAATTTTGAGTATTGAATTCGTTTTGTGTTTTATGTTTTGAAATTTCTAAAAATGCGTTCATTTTGTCATTCTGAAAAATTGTTTCTCAACACATAAAAATGAAAAACGCATTTACTTTGAAATTACTAATATTTTATTCAAAAAATCTGATTATTTAATAAATTTTAATGGTTTAATGTTAATATAATATAATATTAAATAACATATAAAATTTGAACTTGGTGAATATTAAAATGTTTTTTTCTAAATATAAAAAACACAACATAAATTAAATTTGACAAAACAGTTCAATCAATGTGCAAAACATATGATTAGAAGTTTAATCGATACGAAAAATATTCCTTGGACAATCTAAATTGACATCATTTAAACGTTACTCTTTCTGCCAACCGTGTCTTTCGAGAAATACTACTTCGCTCAAACAAGAAACTTCTATTACAATCATAGATGTGATTCTTTACATCCACAGTCCACGTTCATTTTTTAACTGTGGGTAAATCGAGATTGGTCCAAGGCATATTCAAAGAACCTAACGTTGCCATATTCAATGGCATGCCGACTATAGAAACAAGGGGTCCTCCTATTTGGTTGCCTTGGCGCTCCTCCATACATCCCAACTCCAGGAGATGCGGCTGGGACTTGAGGAGGAGGTTTGTTAGATTTGGCAAATAAACTTCCCACAGCAAAACCATTTGTTTGACCAGTGATTGGACCTTCGGGCACTGAAACTTCTCCACTGCTAACACTAGTGATGTCATGAATGCTCGATTGCATCCTATCTTTCTTCATAGAGTTCAAACGGATGAAGTATTTTTGGGCATGGCTTGCCACTTGTGTACGAGTTTTGGTCACCACAAAGTTTCGAGAAATGCTTTGCCTGTCACCTTTTCCATTTTTATCCAAACCAAGATGAAACAACCTGAATTATAATAATCAATAGAAAATACATGTCATACTCAAGGATAAAACAAAATGCAAAGTTAGAAAAAGGTAACCAAAAAGCAAACAAAAAATGTTGTTAATTTGTGCCTCAAACATATATGAAACGATTATAGAAATAGGCAAACAATCAGAGCACCTTTAGTATAATAACTCTAGCACAAGTATCTCACAGAATACACATCCCTTTTCATTCTTCCCATCTTTCAAATGCAAGATATATTTGCATAGTCAAGAGCAAGTCTTCGTGGAACTACAGGAAGAAAAAGAAGCTTAAATTATTGTGTGTAGCAGAATTATTTGGCTATTGTAAGAAGGTCGGTCTATCTGTAAGGGTACGGTAGAACATTGATTTAAAATAAATTCTTGATAGCAACAAAGAGCATCCACAATTTTAAACATTCAAAGCGTAGAATATCATAAGTTTAAGATGAATATTATGTTCTCCTTTTCCAAACAAGCACAAAAAGACAATTTCCGAACAATTGCTCTTCATCCATCGAGAACAAAGATACATAAAGTTCAAAAGATCTAGACACAAATCCTCTTGAAAGAGAGCAGCGCAGACAGAGTGGTGCCTTCGAAAATGCAGACATGGGTAGTTCAACGTCCTTGGTTGAAGTACATAAAACTTGGTGCTTACTTCTTTTATTTGAAGTCTACAACAAATAAGTACAAGCCCACAAGTAAAAATTGCAAGACTAATAAGACCATATTGAAATTTAACAGAGAGATTCTGAAAGCAAATAACCACAAGGTCTATTGTTACAAAAGAATGGGAAAAAGTAAAAATTATACAGACAGGGACGGGGAGTTTATGAGGTCCTTTGTATAACCACACGAAGAACTCAAGAAAAAAGCATTAGAACGTCAACCATAAGAGCACAGCATAACATAAGATCAAAAAGACAAAGAACAAAATATTGTAATTGTATTTAAGGTTTAAGAAGACCAAATTTTGTATCCAATAAAAAGGTATTCAAAAGGTACCATAAGAAATTTTCTGCTCCTTTTAACTTTCTTCTATCTGTATCAAGCAAATATCAATGCTTATAGAGAATAATACAAGGTTCATCTCACAACAGCGGTAACTGGTAACACGACTTTGCATATGTATTCAACGAGTGCAAAGAATGTTCACATAATGCCTTTTGGAAAAACATTATGGATAGAAATTTTGCAAATCTGAGACTTCTTCCATCAATTGACCATTAATCACTCAAATATCGAAATATCATCCAAGATAGTACTCAAAACCAAATTTCAGAAAAATGTGAAATAAACTAATGCACCAAAGAATCCCTTTATGGAAAAAAGGGGGGGCTAAATTACCATTTTGAAGTTCATAAAGAAATCAAATCAATTTAATATTAGTTGAGCGTAAAGATTAGTTACGTTTCGTGGATAATTTATTCAGTGTACCATCAATCTGAACAAAATATGCTTCCAAGAGCATTTCGAGCTCTTCCACGTCAAGGTTCTTACTTATAGCACTGTGTGTACTAGTATAGGTCCCATGACTGTTTCTGCTAGGAGAAACAGGACCTTCAAAAAATTGACCAAATAATGAAGACAACTCACAGAAAAACAGGTTGGGCTTACCTGATTTTGAGGCTTCGGGTAGAGGCAAGACCAATCTACGGGAGTGGCGTTAGAGGTGAAAGGTGTTGGGAAATCAGAGGTGGACAGGTGTCGAAAAGCTCCTTACGGAGGTCGTAGGAGATGTGGGTTTAAGGTAGAAGAAAATGAAAACCAGAGGAAGTCGGGAGAGAGAGAGAGAGGGGATAAGTTAAAAACGGCGTTTCCCGTGTTTTGTGATTTCACCGTGTTTTGTACTGAAAATGGTGGAAACGTGGTATTGCATGTTTTGTGTTTTCAGTACAATTTTTTTTTTTTTTCCAAAATTCATTTTCAAAAACGAGAAGGAGAACACGTTTTCGATGTTTTGAAAAATCGAAAACTGAAAACAGTCTGAAAACAATAAAGAAAACAAGGCCTCATTTTTTCAACCTTCATTTTTAACCAAACATTCTCTTATAAAATAATTTTACACGTAAATCGAATTTTTTTTTTATTTTTTAATTATACATTCTCTAACTTTTTACTATTTCAAAATACATTCTCTTGAAAAAATGGAGCAAAGCAAGGGCATATTTTGTCACATTTTATCTTTAACGTATAATGTGGTCCTTGTCCTTTAGTTTTAAGTGCATTGTTAGACCTTGATGCCACTTTCTGGTCAACATGTCTGTCCGTTGGTAGCGTACATAACAACATATTGCACATTCCATTCAAAAAATATGTAAATGAACTAAACATTAGTATTACCTTTTTTTCTCCTCAAAACTAGCACGTGTTGTTACTAACAAGATTCTTGATGAAAGTGCAAATACTTACAATTTGAGTATGCAAGTGCTATATGGAGTCTTTTTTATGTAGTACAACGCACAAGACCTGACATAGCATTTGCAATTAGTAAGCTTAGTAGGTTTACTAGCAATCCAGGTAAAGAATATTGAAAGGCTATCGGAAGGTTTCTTGATTATTTAAAGAAGAAGAAGGATTTAGGTTTCCAATATTCTAAATTTTCGATAGTTCTAGAAGAATTTATCGATGCTAGTTTGATATCAAGTGTAGGTGAGATTAAGCGCATGTTTGGTACACATTAAAATTTTTATTTTCATTATTATACTAATTTTCAACCACACATTATTGAATAAAATAATATTTTCCATCACATTAATAACTTTTCCTTTTTTTCAATTATACATTCTCCTTCAATCTACTATTCCAGAATGTATTCTTCTAAAATAATATGCATCAAACACACCATAAATCCATCTCAAATTGGGTATTTGTTCTCGAAGGAGGTACAATTTCTTAAAAATCCAAGAAACAAATGTGTATTACATACTCAACTATAAAATCTTAATTTATAGCATTGATCGAAATAAAAGAGGTCGAATGGCTTAGGGATTTAATGTACATTAGGAAAGATGAATAATTCTTCTATATCTATTGTGTGTGATAGCTAAGCCACTTTAGTTAGAATATATAATGAAGTGTATAATGATAAGGCTAAACACATGAGTCTAAGACATGACCGTGTGAAGAAATTATTTAAAGATAGAATAATTTCACTCACTTTTGTGAAGTCAAATGAGAATTTGGCAGATCCCCTTACTAAACTGCTCACAAAAGAATTAGTGCAGACAACAAATAGTAGGATGTGGTTGAAACTCTGTATTTAGATCCACCAATAATGGCTACTCTACATGACTATACTAATAAGCATACCTTCGGTTCAAAGGGTAACAACAAGGTCATTCAATAAATGGATAGTTTAAATACTTATTCTTTTATCCCTATCTAAGGTTATGAGGGTTGATTGTCACGAATAGGAGGGTTGAGTTTCTATAACTCTTAATAAAGTTCAGATCATCAGATCAAATATCTCTAAAAGTGACAAAGATACTGTAAGAACTTTACCTATATGAACTTCAAGGTGGTGCCACATCAATAGAGAGTTAGAGTTTATCTCTTAAAAGTTCAAGAATAGGAGAAGTACATGGCCACAAAAGAGCTAAACGAGATTGTGTTGAACTTGAAACACATGATGTTTGTATGTGTGATTTCATTGATTTCATCGATTCCATCTCAAGAAATAACGTGTTCACGGCTTTCATGCTACCTAGGATCTCAATGTTACTTTGTAAGATTTACATTGAGGTTGGATTCAAATTGAAAGATATTCATACTTTATGCATAAAACAAAGTTAAATTTGATTTTATACTCATTATATAGTTGAACAAGAGGAGAATTGTTGTAATATTGTTTAAACTTATAATGAGAACTGATTTGGAGTGATTAAACATTAATATGAGAATATCAAGTAAGTACGAAAACACCTAGAGGGAAAAATCGAAGATGTACAGAAAATTAGGTCGGGAGATCGCCCAGACCTGAGGTCGGACAACCTCCCAACTTCATTAATGGTATATCATAATCAAAAGCCCGCATTGGACTATCGCCTAATGTGTACTGGGCGATGGTCTAGTTCAAAAGTTGTGACTATTGCAATTAGATTTTCTTGCGACATCTTGATAGTTTTGATGCCTCTTTGGCTTGGTTTTAGTAGTCATTCATGCATTAGACTTGATATTCTATATATATGGATCATTTTTATGTTGAAAAGAGAACATTAAGATCAAATATACATACTTACATCTAAAATAAAGGCCAAAACCCATATTTCTTATAGTGTTCTTCAAGTTTATATTACTTGATTTGAACTTGGATTCAAGGTTTGTTTACTTCTACAAACTATCATTGAAGCTTTTAAACACTCATCCAGGTGGCAGCAAATATCGTTGAGGTACAACATAAAATTCCCTATATATAATAGGTCATATTTTCAATAAAGAAACCATTACATATTTAAAAAAAGTTCAATTTTTCCAAAACTTCGGTGTCCTATTGTCAGGTGTCAACACCATGACAGTAGAAAACCCTATGGAATACTAGGTAAAGACACCTAGTTTCATGGGGTACTTTTTCTTTTAGTGTAGGAAAGAGCACTGTGTGACGTAGTCTGCTTTGCTAGACAACCTTCTGCCCATTTTTGGTTGTTTTGAGATGGAAGACAATTTGAATATAATTTAAATATATTGTTCATTGGTTGATGAAAGCCAAAAACTACAATTGTTGGTGCATGGGTGAAGATTAATGAGCTTGACAAGACTTTCGAATATCTTATACCCCTATAATAGCTTGAGGAAGAAAAATCTAAATGGACAAGAGTGGACAATTAAAAGACGATGAATCGTGATAAACATTTACAAATACCAAAGTTATTTTACAACTAAACTAAAATTCTACTTGGGGAAAGTACACACCTGTCTCTTTAATGCACATCAAGATCGGTTGGCTAATTGGAATGAAATTATAACTTACACTAACATTTACAAACTACGACCAAAGTTTGACAAATTGTAGCTACTAGTAGGTCAACTGGTCAAGTATAGCTACACTCCTAACATTCTTTTGCATTAACTTTGGAGATGTCCTCTATGCCTTCAATGTATGATATGCTTCAATTAGAGGTTTGAAGGCTATAAGATCTTTAGCTCTTTCCTAAGTATTCTCCTCACTGCTGCATCTATTCAATTTACCAAGTACTCTTGATGTTCTTTCCTGGAAGCCTTGGTAACTTTGTGGTCAAGAATAGCTTTAACATCCTCCTTGTCTACAAACTATAGTTTAAGTATACTAACATCGAGAACATTATAGATTTTGCATCATAAATGGAGTTATACTCTTTATGCGACTTTTTCACCTCGTTTCACAATGGGTAATGGCCTAATATACTTTAGCACCAATCGAGAATCTTTCCCTCTTATTGGTTTATAAGAATTTTTTATCAGGGAATCTATGCATCACCAGATCTCCCTTATTAAATTCAAGGAAATGTCACTTTAGATCTGCAAAGTTTTTGTACCATTTCTTTACTTTCTCAAGATAACATCAAGCAATTTCAATATTTCACTTCCATTCTGGAGAGAATTCTTAGCTTGAAGGGACTTGGTACTTGATCAATATCTACAATATGAGGGAACAACAAATGGTTGTTTGCTAGTGATAATCTCTAAAGGACTCTTATTGACAGAAGAGCCCTTTCGGACATTGAAACAAACCTAAGCCACATCCAAAAGTTTCGTCCAATTTCTCTACGAGGTAGAGATAAAAAAATTTCGAAGATATTCCTCCAATATTGAATTAAAATGCTACATCCGTCCTTTAGAATATGGATAGAAGCTCAAAGTTAAACCAAAAAGTTTGAATAATTGGGTCCTAAATATGTAAGTGAATCAAGGATCCCGATCAGTGATGATGTCTTTAAGCAGTCTCGAGTAGTTGATAATATGTTTGAAGAAGAGTTAAATAGTCTCTTCGACAGATACATACTTAGGCCTTGCAGTGAAAGTTGCATATTTTAATAGACAGTCTACCACGATAAAGATAGTGTCAAAATATCCAAACTTTGGTAAGACAATAGTGTACTCCATTAATAGACTCTTGAATGGTTTAGTTGAGTTGGAAAAAGGCTATAGAAAGCCTTCCTTTTTTGATGGTATACCTTATCTCGCGACAAATAAGATAAATCTTCACATAAGTTGCAATACCATCACTCATATGCAGCCAATAGTATGCAAGTTATAGTAGTGCACAAGTGTGTTATTTTCCAGGATGTCCGACTCAAAACATATCATGCATTTTGTGATTAATGATTTCCCCAAATATCTACCCTTTGGTAATAGAGACAGTTCCTTTTGTTTTCAACAGACCTCCTCTAGCCAAATGACAAGTCTTACCTTTCTTCATGAGGTCAACCAAATCTTGTACTTTTGAGTATTTCTTTATAAGTGCCTATATTCAGTCTCTTGCATTTGTAGAATTTCGCTACCTAAAAGAGTGGCCATTGAGTAGATGATGGCTAAGTCAGCACGTAAATTGAGAACATCTACGACATAATTATTGGAGTTGAGATGATACTCCAACATAAAGTTAAACGCTGAAAGAAGTTCATGCCAACGAGCTTACTTGCTCATAAGTTTTGGTTGGGACATGAAGTTGCTTACAACAATATTGTTGGTCTTCACAATGAATTAAGACTTAAGCATATAATGACTCTAACATCTCAAAATTTTCTAGCAAAGGTTTTAGGCCATGTTTGTTTCGAATTAAAATCATATTTCAATTTAAGTCGAAGTCAAACAATCAATATTAACGATATCTTTCATGGGTCTCACAACTTTTCAACCACACATTTCAAAAACTTCTATCACAATTTACTAAAAATCTAATTTTAATTCCCACCAAACACCTACTTAATACTTTGGAAAGTAATTAAAAACTTTAGGGATTTAATTGAATTAATATTATAAATGTTATAGGAATTATAATTAAAAAAAGTACTATGGGCATTAGAAGAACAATTTTATAAAATAAAAAAAAAAGTAATTGCATATTTACTCAAGAATCAAAAGTGTAATTTTATAAGGAAATAATATTTACATATTTACTCTAAGGGTTAAAAGTGCAATTTAAGAAATTTCACATTAAGCCCCCGTTTGAAACCCATTTTGAGGAAAAGAGAAATTTTGGAATAGTGATTGATGTGAAAATATGTGGTGGAAAAGTAATGAAAAGTTTTTTATTTGTATGTAATATTATTTTATTTGGAGAATGTGTGGTTGAAATGAAGAATGAGAATGAGAAATTAATGGGTGTCAAACTGGGGTTAAACCTTTCTCATCCCTTATAAATAGGGGATGATTGTGGAATTTGGGACGTACTTCCTCTTCTTTCCTTTTGAGGTAAGTTTCTAGCTTTCCTTCTTTATGTAATTTAATTTTTTAGTTAATTATTCATTTATTTAGGTAATAATTGAATTAATTATATTTTTTAAGTACTTAATTGATTTATGAGTAGCAATTAAAATTCTTGTTTTAGGGTTCTTTAATAATTGAAGGTAGATAAAATTAGAGTTAAATTTAATTAATTAAATCAAGGATATATGGTGAATTATAATTTCTCTATTTCAAAATTTTAACTCTAAAAGTTTTAAATATCAAAAGTTATTTCAAGAAATATTGAGTTTAGTTTACTTAGCTTGTATTATCGAAGATTGTGTGAAAGAGATTTGGGGATAAGATGGTAAAA